>JAPXFY010000857.1:0-17500 GCA_030674185.1 Monoplex corrugatus
GTACCCCCACATGCAATATACTGACTGAAAGCTCTTTGGTGCACCTTTCAGATAATGACAGCGAAAATTAGAAACAAACTGGGTCAAAGCCACCAAATAAAGAAATTTAAGGAAAATGTGTAGGAGAGTACATAAAAAAACTTTAGAGGCCGTTTTCTCAAAATGGCCGTCATACAACTTACTGACTTTAAACATGCATAACTCCTACATTTTTTTTTAGTACAAGCTTTATTCAAGCACCAAAATAATC
This sequence comes from Monoplex corrugatus, assembly GCA_030674185.1. Classification (NCBI taxonomy): domain Eukaryota; kingdom Metazoa; phylum Mollusca; class Gastropoda; order Littorinimorpha; family Ranellidae; genus Monoplex; species Monoplex corrugatus. Next base: position 251 of record JAPXFY010000857.1, read on the forward strand.
AGCAGAATGTACACTTTCCAGTGATATGTATATCTCAAAATATCCAAAATGCTAGTTAAGACTGATTTCGTGCTGGCAGGTCAAAAAAAGTCGTGAGCATAAGACATGGGCCAACACGTAAGCCCCAAGCGCTGGCAAGGTCTTGGAGCTTCCAGAGACTGAATAAATTAACGAGATTCACTAAGTGTTCCTCACAGCCTTCGCTACTTTGAGAGTGTTGCCACCTCGTCCAAACTGAGAGCAGTGAGTGCACGTGCGAACTAGTTTTCTTGCCCTCCCCCTACCCTCCACTCCAACCCCCACCCCCACCCCACCGCCGTCTATTAAAACACTCGCTTAACAAAATAAACTGGTCAGAAACAGGACGTTCGGCTGTTTACCTTGCTCTAATTACACCCCTCCCACTCACTCCCCCCTACCCCTCCCAGACACACTGCTGCTGTTGTGTGTGGATGTAGCAGGCACTTGGAGAAGATGAGAAGACATACGAGTGATGTTGCTTTTTAAGCCTCCTTCTTTTAAGAAATTTTCAATTGGGTTGATTTGATCTTTGATTTGAACGGCTACATGCCATTGTGTCCACGTGCCATTGTGTCCACGTGCCATTGTGTCTATGAGCCATTATGCCCACGTGTCATTGTGTCCATGTATCATTGTGTCCATGTACCATAGTGTCCATGTGTCATTGTGTCCATGTATCATTGTGTCCACGTACCATTATAATATATTTTAATAATATATTTTATTTATATAGCGCAAAATCTTGATAAAATCAAATCTAAGCGCTGAGCGTATACATGCTTACATACCTACATACATATGAGCGTATACATGCATACATACATGCTTACATACTTACATACATAAATATAAGCTGAGCGTATACATGCATACATACATACATACATAAATCTAAGCGTATACATACATACATACATACATACATACGTACGCACATGCATACATAATAATTACAATATTTATATAGCGCAAATCTCGACAAAATCAAATCCAAGCGCCGAAAAGACACACACGCACACACGCACGCACGCACACACACACACACACACGATTCAAGATGGCGGAGACACCTACGTAAAAATTTTCAGCTGTCGGAGAAAACGTTTAAAAGGCCCATAATGACAAGAACGAGAAGAGGCCGCCTTGCCCAAACGAAACAAGAAGACGCATCAGAGGGCAAGGCTGATGGAGAGAAACTATCGGCGAGCGACACGGGAGCAGACACGCAAAAGGACCCGCAATCGACAGTGGCCGAGTCTGACGCTACATCTGGTGCACCGTCTACGGTTTCCACTGACACGCAAAGTGGGACAACCTGCACAGCGCCTCTTCCCAGCACGGCGGATTGCGTGAGTACGTCAGAACTCAAAAACATCATACTGGCTCTGCGGGACCAAGTCAATTCTTTGGAAAAGACTGTCCTTGCACTTCTCACAACCCAGCAAAAACAGAACATCACCATGACAACCCGTAACTGTCACACACAGACGGATCTCCATGCTACACATCCCACATATGCAGACGTTTTGAAACAAAACCATACAAGCAAGCAGGACGACAAACAGGCTCGAAACCTCAAGGCACCAAACCCCAGCAGCAAAAATAAACAGCAAGCAACAAAAGTACCTGAAAAGAAAAGAAAATACAAGAAAGAACAACGTCATGACGTCACACAAGCTAAAGACGTCATTTTACATCCGAACCATACAACATCACGCTCTGAAGATAGGCCTATTCCAAAACAAGATAAAAAGCACCATGATCTTCCGTATGTTATCACTGTCCACGACTCTGTGTTGAGAGGTGTCAACTCGAGAAGACTGGGGCGATCTTACGGTTTCGAAGGAGACTCGTGCCCTGTGACCGCCCCTCATGACATTCAAAGCTCATTAGACATGGCCCTTTCCAAATGTGACGATACTGCAGACTGTTTTGTTTTTCATTGTGGCGTGCATGATTTGAACAGCAAAGATCTCGCTGCAACAACTAAACATCTCGCTTCAGGCATAAAACAAATAGCACAAGAACATCCTAATTCAAAATTAGTCGTTAGTAAGGTTGCCCCTGTACGGCAGGCCCGAATGGAGGTTCAACGAAATCTGTTCAACGCTTTACTATCTGCTGAACTTGTTGATATGAAAAATATTTCTTTAGTATCACATGAGAACCTTCGTACCACACAACAATTTCTAAAAGATGACATTCACCCCACCACCAGAGGAAGCAGCATCATTGCAGGAAATCTTGGAAGACACATTCGAGACCTCTTTTGGGAGACTCCAAGGAGAACAGCAAGATCAAGATCAGCACAGCTACATCCTTCCAGATTCTCCAGAGGACGGTACCACCTTTTCGACAACTACGTACCATGGTGGCCGTATAATATGTTTTGATATAACAGTATTACATATACAATTCTTGACGTTCATGTCACAGGACTTTTTCTGCGTCATCTCTGACATTTCTTCTGCTGAAAGTATACAATAACCAGGTTTTAGTCCGACTATCAAGACTCAGTCAGACTATACACTCTGTACATTTGAAGACGTGTATGCTATTATTTTGATTATTGGTTATTTGTTATTCATTGTAATCTAATATCTCCTCAATAAGTTATTTATACGTTGACTATATAATTTTCTTTTCATCGTTTTGCTACAATTTTGTTATCTTTACTTCGTAGTCTAAGTAATTGCGTAATTTTCTTTCTGTCCATCTCTCCTGTACACAGAAAGTCAAAGTTTTCATTATTATCGTCCATAAATAAAGTCAATAGAAAGTTGGAGATAAACCAGTATCAGTAATGCGACAACAATCCCAAGTCAAGTTTTTGCAATGGAATTGTAGATCCCTTTCCACCAATTCGGCATACTTAGAGCATTTCCTGACATCAAATAGATGTGAAGTTTTGATTCTGCAGTCGATGAATGTTGTCGCAACCAAGCTTCCCAATTTCCCCAATTATTACTATCCTCCAGTCTATGAATGTGGGAATCACGGGAAGAAGGTATCCACCGCGATATATATACTCAAAGACTTACAATACTGCTTACTTACTTCCCCAGTTTTGAAATCAAGCGACGATTTGCACGCTTGTGCTGCCACTGTCCAATTAAGCAATTCTTTAAACATCAACGTTTTGTCAGTCTACCTGCCAACAGGTCCAAATGACCACAACACAGAATGGCTGCGCACAATCCAAGATCAGCAGCGTGGTAAATGGCTAATAGGTGGAGACTTTAATTCCCACTCCCCATTTTGGGAAAAGAACTGTTCTACTGTTACAAGCAATCGTTTGGTAGAAAATATCGTTGATAGTTCGCTTTACCTTCTAAATGATGGTAGTGTCACTAGGATCCCTGATGTCTCCAAACACAGGGCGACAGCCATCGATTTGTCTCTGATATCACCAGAATTAGCACCATCCTGTACCTGGGAAACTCACAGAGACACTTTGGGAAGCGATCATCTACCTATCATCATAACCATAACTGACAAAAACATCAGGATGAAAGACAGCTCTCCTGATATTATTCCAAAATATAATTACAAGCGTGCAGACTGGTCCTTATTTCGAACTACTCTTGCTAATCAGGATTACAGACATTATGAAAGTGAAAATGTAGACATTATGTTTTCTAAATTCCAAGAGTCAATTCTAGCCGCTGCAGACATATCAATTCCGAAACTCAAAACTTCTAGATCGAATAATCGATTGGGTAATGTTTGGTGGACAGAGGCATGTGAGAAAGCAGTTCAATATAAAAGGGAGAAATTCAAAATCTACATCAAAAGCCGGAAACCTGAAGATCATGTGGAAATGAAAAAAGCTAACATCCAATGTAACAAAACCATCGCTGAAGCAAAGAAAGATTATTGGGCATCATTCTGCACAAAACAAATTTCAGATTTCAAAGATTTTCATAAAGTCTGGACGAAAATGAATCAAATGAAGAATGGAACCAACCTACAAAGGTGTCCGATAATAATAGAAACATGTAACACATTTCCTTCAGACATGGACAAAGCAGAAACTTTTGTGGAATTATTTGCTAAAAACAGTAAAGTTGAAGGTTTATCTTCAGACTGCAAACATCACAGAGAAATGGAAGATAACAACCCAATCTACACTGATCCAATACCTCAGAATGATCTCTGGTTTAATTCTCCAATCACCTTAGAAGAGCTAAAAAACACAATACTGTCTCTACACAACAAAACGAGTTCGGTAGGTGTTGATGCAGTTTCGACTGAAATGATTAAACATCTCCCTGAAAACTATCTTATTTTCCTACACAAAATTCTGCAGAAATGCTGGGTTAACGGAACTGTACCACAAATCTGGCAAAAGTCTATAGTTATACCGATATTAAAAGCAGGAAAATCGAAAACTGATAAAAACAGTTACAGACCCATTGCTTTGACGTCCCACACGAGCAAACTAATGGAAAGATTGATCTTAAACAGACTTTTACACTACTGTGATAAAAATAATGTTATTCCGGTAAACCAGGCGGGTTTTAGAAAAGGGAGATCTGCAGTTGAACACCTGGTTAAACTTACAACTCAGATCAAACAACAGTTTGCCCGCAGAAAAAGTGTTTTAGCTACTTTCTTTGATGTAAAAAAAGCTTACGATCAAGTTTGGCATAAACGTCTATTGTTCAAGCTAAAATCTGTTGGTTTATCTGGTAATATGTACAATTACATTAAATCTTTTTTAGCTAATAGAACAATACGGGCTAGAGTGGGAGCTAGTTATTCTACTTCACGATGCCTTGACATGGGGATTCCACAAGGTTCAGTGATAGCACCTATTTTGTTTAATATCCTTATACAGGATCTTCCTAAAGCTCTTTCAAATCGTGTTGTTTTAGTACAGTATGCTGATGATATATGTACTTGGATGAATATCACTTTAAAAAAGACAACTCCACAGAGAACACGGAATTACATCAGGAAGTTGTATCAAATTGATCTTGATAACCTTGGAAACTATATGTTAGAAAATGGTCTGTCATTGTCGGCAGAAAAAACTAACATGATGCTGTTTGATCCTGGTGGTAACTCAAATAACTTACCTACTTTCAAATTGCTTGGTGAAGTGTTAAATTACAAACAGGTCGTAAAATTTCTGGGAGTTTACATCACGTCGAAATTAAGCTGGAATATCCATTTTGATTATATTTTAACAAAAGCACGAAAAACCTTAAATTTTCTAAAGATAATAAGCAAATTACCCTGGGGAATGGATACAAATATACTGATTCATCTGGCAACAGCGCTGGTCAGGTCTAAATTATCCTACGCGCAAGAAATTTTTTTCAATGCACCTAAATATTTACTAAAAAAGATTCAGAACTTGGACTGCAAAAGTCTTAAAATTGCACTAGGTGTACCAACTCATGCTTCTACTCTGGTAACGTACAAAGCTGCTGGAATTCTACCTCTAAACAACCATCGTGAGCTAGCTACAGCAAAGTTTGCAATTAGAACTACTTCACAAGCGAATAATTTTGTGAGCAAAGAAATTAAAATCAGGTCTGATATTGACTTTCCAAAACGAGCAAAAAACATTTCATCACAAATTACAACCGCAACTTACATATCTGACCTGATCAAACAATCCAGCATAACTATGGATGAAATAGCCAAAAAACCAATGTTAACGCCTATCCCTACATGGGAAATGCTAAAGGCCACGTTTGATCTCGATTATGCAGACGTTAAAAAAGATGATAATGTCAACATTACGCTATCCACAGTTTGTGAACACATCGATGAAAAGTACCGTACCCACCTCCACATTTTTACCGATGGGTCAGTCTTAGCAAATCAGAGCGCTGGAGCAGCGTTTTATGTTCCAGAATTTAACATTAAAAAGTCTTTTTTCATTGGGACAAATGTATCTATATATACAGCAGAACTGGTCGCTGTTGTTCAAGCGTTGCATTATTTAATAAGCCTTCGGCCTGTGTCTTTCAAAGTAGTTCTCTTTGTTGATTCAAAATCTGTATTATATGCCTTACAGTCTTTTGATACAGACACAAGACCTGATTTAATAATTGAGGCAAATCATCTAATACACTGTTTAAAGATAAATGGCTCGGAAATCAGTTTATGCTGGGTGCCTTCTCACGTTGGTCTTCAAGGCAACAACGTAGTTGACAGAGCAGCTAAATCCGGTGCACTCAATTCTGAAAATTCCATAGAATTACATGTTAACACCTCGGTAAATGAAGCTTACAACTCGCTAGAATTAGCATCATGGATTCGATTTCATGAACATTTAAATGAAAAATTTGTGTCCCAAAAAAGAATCAAACTTTCAGTTCAAAATATCTGTAAAAAAATTCAGTATTCTTCGTTATATCATTTGAGATCAATTGTTACCACATATTTTCGTATTCAAATGAACGCTTTGAAAACAAAATATTGTAAAAACGTTTTATGTATTTGCGGTGAACAATTCACATTGTATCACTGTTTGTTTTACTGCAGAAAGCTTCGTTATTTCTTACCAAAGATGTTTACACAAGGAAACTATCTTGAAAAGCATTTTAAAGAAGTAATATCAGATCAAGTTCTGTTAGTTAAAATTTCAGAATCATTGGTTCACAGTCCTGTTAATGCGTTACTTTAAGGTTATTATTTTAATTATTATTATTTTATTTTGTTTTGTTTCGTTTTTTATGACGATGTTTTCTTTTACATTTAATGTTAGCGTTGTTCTAGTTTCATTTCTCTGTTCATCCATATCCTTTTTCTAAAAACCTTGCCGATTCCTTTTAATTTTTTTTTTTCCCGTCTCTTACTCTGTTCCCCTCTGTCCCCTCTCCCCTCCCCCCCTCCCCCCCCCCCCCAAAAAAAAAAAAAAAAAAAAAGAAAAAAATCATCCTCCATGCCATTTTTACCCGTCTAATATCACTTATAGTGAAAAGACGTTAAATCAAGGAACGAACACACACACACACACACACACACACACACACACACACACACACACACACACACACACACACACACATGCATGGCCACAAATGGGAGAAAAGAATAAAAGCAATAAAAGCAAGAATAAAACCAATGGAAAACCACAGAGAGCACATCATATACAATTATATATTAAAACAAAGTGATTCCCCTCCGAGCGGAGACAGGCTACAGAGGGGGGTTGAGTGAAGTTAGGATTTTATGCAGAGGAGAAAAGGTGAGTTTTGAGAGCGGACTTGAAGGAGGCAAAAGTAGGTTGCTGACGGACTGAGAGAGGAAGTTTGTTCCAGGAGAGTGGACCAGAAACAGAGAAGGCTCGTGGACCATAGGTATTGAGCTTAGTGCGTGGAAAGCGAAAAGTCAGAGGATCGGAGGCAGAGCGGAGGGTACGTGAGGGAACATAGATCTCAAGTAGGCTTGACAGGTAATCGGGGGCTGCGTTATTGAGGCTTTTGTAGCACATGGTGTCTAGTTTGTACTGTATGCGCTTTGATACAGGGAGCCAGTGAAGTTGTGCCAGGAGAGGAGATATGTGGTCAGCTTTTTTCTTTTTGAGTACAAGGCGTACAGCATTGTTTTGAATGCGCTCTAGGATGTGAATGGTGGAGGCAGGAAGACCAGACAGGAGTGAATTGCAATAGTCAATGCGAGACATTATGAAGGAGAGAACGAGTTTTGCAGTTGTTTCGACAGAGAGATACTTCCTGATCAGGCTTATACGATGGAGATGATAGTAGCAAGATCTGGCAGTTTGAGAAACAAAGTTGTTCATGGACAGGGTAGAGTCAATGCAGACACCAAGGTTTTTAGCTGAATCAGAAATTGGGATTGATGTGTTACATAATGGGAGAGAAAGAGGAGGCAGCTGGGAAAGTTTCTGACGGGTGCCAATGAGGATAGCTTCTGTCTTGTCGTCATTAAGCTGAAGTCTATTGTGTGTCATCCAGTTCTTAATGTCCGAGTAACACTCAGTGGTGCGAGTCAACAGGCGCTGTATATTATCAGGTGAGTCACTATATTGAAGTTGGGTGTCATCAGCATAGAAGTGGTGTTTTATAGAGTGGGAGTTGATGATGGTGGACAGGGGGGAGGTATAAAGAGTGAAAAGAACAGGGCCAAGGACAGATCCTTGTGGAACACCACAGGTCAGGTATGCAGGTTGAGAGTAAGTGCCATTGATGAGAACAGTTTGTTTTCTGTTTGATAAATACGAAGTGAAAAAGGAGAGAGCAATGTCAGAGATGCCAAAAGTATGATGAAGTCTAGAAAGGAGAATAACCATGGTCAATGGTATCGAAGGCTGCAGACAGATCAAGGAGTGTGAGGAGAGAGACTTTGCCAGTATCAGTTGCAAGGAGGAGATTGTTGAGAATGTGTAGTAGGGCAGTTTCAGTGCTATGGCACTGGCGGTAGGCTGACTGGAAAGGATTGAGGAGATTGTTGGCAGACAGGTGAGAGTTCAGCTGGTTGAGGACGACCTTTTCAAGGAGTTTTGACAAGAAAGAGAGATTAGAGATAGGCCTGTAATTTTTCAGTTCATTTGGGTCTAAATTGTGTTTCTTGAGGAGAGGGTGAACAATAGCAGACTTGAAAGAATCAGGGACAGTTCCAGTTTGAAAGAAGTGTTGATGATGTCAGTGATGAATGGGAGGAGAGTAGGGAGACAATCGGAGTAGAGAGAACCTGGAAGAGGATCCAGTTCGCAGGTTTTGAACGACATGGATCTGATTGTGTTGAAAATTTCTTCTTGTGAGACTGGGGTAAAAGTAGTGAGAGGTGTGCCAGAGAAGGAAGGGTCAGGTGGGCATGGTTGACAGGGTGTCCTGTCAAGCCTGTCACGAAGAGTTTGTATTTTGGTGGTGAAATACTTAGAGAATACAGATGGGAGTTGATTCATGGTTGTAAAGAGTTCTTTTGAAGAAGAGGCATTCAGGATTTTGGTTTGGAAATAGCTTGTTTTTGCAGATGCAATGAGGGTGGATACTTTTGTTTTAGAGGCTTGGAAAAGTTGCCTGTGTACAGTGAGTTTGGATTTGCGCCAGCGGCGCTCTGCTCTGCGGCGGGCACGTTTTGCACAGGCTATCTCATGAGTGAGCCAGGGGGTAGGGGGGCGGTCAGGTAAAAGACGGGTTGTGGCTGGAGCATGAGTGTCCAGAAGATGGTGGAGAGTAGTATAGAATTCATTGGCAAGGTTATGTGACTTTTCAGAAAGGAGACGGGAGGCATCAGATGAAAATGTGGAGAGGTCGATAGATTTGAGATTGCGTCGAGTCACTGTGCGCGTGGTACGGGAAGGAGGAGAAATGTCAAGAGAACAGAGAATTGCAGAGTGGTCAGATGGAAGGGCTGAAGTTAGACGGGTAGAAAGAACTAAGCAGTTGTTAGTAGCTGAATTGTGGTGATCACGAGAAATGATCCAGTCAAGAATGTGACCTTTTTGATGGGTTGGTTCAGAAATGTGTTGAGTCATATTGTGATTGGACAGAGAGTTGATGATATGTCTTGTGTCATAACGGTGAGTGTTGTCATAGTGGACATTGATGTCACCTAGAATGATGAGATTTCCAGGTAAGAGGCAGTAGTGGTCAAGCAGTTGGTCAAAGTCAGAGAGAAACGTGGATGTGGTGAGTTTGTTGGCAGAGCTAGGTGGAGGTCGATAGACACAGGAGAAGGTGATGGGGTGAGGGGTGGATTGGAAGGATACTTCAACGTGCTCGAAAGAAGGATGGGAGAAAGGCAGAGACTGCGAGAAAGATAGGCGGGAATGGAGTGAGTCGTTGTAGAGGATGGCGATACCGCCACCTCGAGATGAGCGATGGAAAGAAGCAAGCCTGTAACCACTCGGAGTGAGGCTAGCATGTATAGGTCCATGTACCATTGTGTCCATGTATCATTGTGTCCATGTATCATTGTGTCCATGTACCATAGTGTCCATGTATCATTGTGTCCATGTATCATTGTGTCTACATACCATTGTGTCCATGTACCATTGTGTCCATGTGTCATTGTGTCCATGTATCATTGTGTCCACGTACCATTGTGTCCATGTACCATTGTGTCCATGTATCATTGTGTCCATGTATCATTGTGTCCATGTACCATTGTGTCCATGTACCATTGTGTCCATGTATCATTGTGTTCATGTATCATTGTGTCCATGTATCATTGTGTCCATGTATAATTGTGTCCATGTATCATTGTGTCCATGTACCATTGTGTCCATGTATCATTGTGTCCATGTGTCATTGTGTCCATGTACCATTGTGTCCATGTATCATTGTGTCCATGTATCATTTTGTCTATGTATCGTTGTGTCCATGTACCATTGTGTCCATGTATCACTGTGTCCATGTATCATTGTGTCCATGTATCATTGTGTCTATGTATCATTGTGTCCATGTATCATTGTGTCCATGTATCATTGTGTCCATGTATCATTGTGTCCATGTATCATTGTGTCCATGTATCATTGTGTCCATGTATCATTTTGTCTATGTATCATTGTGTCCATGTACCATTGTGTCCATGTATCACTGTGTCTATGTATCATTGTGTCCATGTATCATTGTGTCTATGTATCATTGTGTCCATGTATCATTGTGTCCATGTATCATTGTGTCCACGTACCATTGTGTCCATGTACCATTGTGTCTACGTACCATTGTGTCCATGTACCATTGTGTCTACATACCATTGTGTCCATGTACCATTGTGTCCATGTACCATTGTGTCCATGTACCATTATGTCCATGTATCATTGTGTCCATGTACCATTGTGTCCATGTACCATTGTGTCCATGTACCATTATGTCCATGTATCATTGTGTCCATGTACCATTGTGTCCATGTACCATTGTGTCCATGTACTATTGTGTCTACATACCATTGTGTCCATGTACCATTGTGTCCATGTACCATTGTGTCCATGTATCATTGTGTCCATGTACCATTATGTCCATGTATCATTGTGTCCATGTACCATTGTGTCCATGTACCATTGTGTCCATGTACCATTATGTCCATGTATCATTGTGTCTACAATACCATTGTGTCCATGTACCATTGTGTCCATGTACCATTGTGTCCATGTACCATTGTGTCTACATACCATTGTGTCCATGTACCATTGTGTCCATGTACCATTGTGTCCATGTACCATTGTGTCCATGTACCATTGTGTCCATGTACCATTGTGTCCATGTACCATTGTGTCTACATACCATTGTGTCCATGTACCATTGTGTCCATGTACCATTGTGTCCATGTACCATTGTGTCCATGTACCATTGTGTCCATGTATCATTGTGTCCACGTACCATTATGTCCATGTACCATTATGTCCATGTATCATTGTGTCCATGTATCATTGTGTCCATGTACCATTGTGTCCATGTACCATTATGTCCATGTATCATTATGTCCATGTACCATTGTGTCTATGTACCATTGTGTCCATGTACCATTGTGTCCATGTATCATTGTGTCCATGTATCATTGTGTCCATGTATCATTGTGTCCATGTATCATTGTGTCCACGTACCATTGTGTCCATGTATCATTGTGTCCATGTATCATTGTGTCCATGTACCATTGTGTCCATGTATCATTGTGTCCATGTATCATTGTGTCCATGTATCATTGTGTCCATGTATCATTGTGTCCATGTATCATTGTGTCCATGTATCATTGTGTCCATGTATCATTGTGTCCATGTATCATTGTGTCCATGTGTCATTGTGTCCATGTATCATTGTGTCCATGTGTCATTGTGTCCATGTGTCCTTGTGTCCAAGTACCATTGTGTCCATGTATCATTGTGTCCATGTATCATTGTGTCCATGTGTCATTGTGTCCATGTGTCATTGTGTCCATGTACCATTGTGTCCATGTATCATTGTGTCCATGTATCATTGTGTCCATGTGTCATTGTGTCCATGTATCATTGTGTCCATGTGTCATTGTGTCCATGTACCATTGTGTCCATGTATCATTGTGTCCATGTATCATTGTGTCCATGTGTCATTGTCTCCATGTGTCATTGTGTCCATGTATCATTGTGTCCATGTATCATTGTGTCCATGTATCATTGTGTCCATGTATCATTGTGTCCATGTATCATTGTGTCCATGTACCATTGTGTCCATGTATCATTGTGTCCATGTATCATTGTGTCCATGTACCATTGTGTCCATGTACCATTGTGTCCATGTATCATTGTGTCCATGTGTCATTGTGTCCATGTGTCATTGTGTCCATGTACCATTGTGTCCACGTGTCATTGTGTCCATGTATCATTGTGTCCATGTACCATTGTGTCCATGTACCATTGTGTCCATGTATCATTGTGTCCATGTGTCATTGTGTCCATGTACCATTGTGTCCATGTGTCATTGTGTCCATGTGTCATTGTGTCCATGTACCATTGTGTCCATGTATCATTGTGTCCATGTACCATTGTGTCCATGTACCATTGTGTCCATGTATCATTGTGTCCATGTACCATTGTGTCCATGTATCATTGTGTCCATATGTCATTGTGTCCATGTGTCATTGTGTCCATGTGTCATTGTGCCCATGTATCATTGTGTCCATGTATCATTGTGTCCATGTATCATTGTGTCCATGTGTCATTGTGTCCATGTATCATTGTGTCCATGTACCATTGTGTCCATGTGTCATTGTGTCCATGTACCATTGTGTCCATGTACCATTGTGTCCATGTACCATTGTGTCCACGTGTCATTGTGTCCATGTACCATTGTGTCCATGTGTCATTGTGTCCATGTGTCATTGTGTCCATGTGTCATTGTGTCCACGTACCATTGTGTCCATGTGTCATTGTGTCCATGTACCATTGTGTCCACGTACCATTGTGTCCATGTGTCATTGTGTCCATGTGTCATTGTGTCCATGTATCATTGTGTCCATGTGTCATTGTGTCCATGTATCATTGTGTCCGTGTGTCATTGTGTCCATGTATCATTGTGTCCATGTGTCATTGTGTCCATGTGTCATTGTGTCATGTACCATTGTGTCCATGTGTCATTGTGTCCATGTACCATTGTGTCCATGTATCATTGTGTCCATGTACCATTGTGTCCACGTACCATTGTGTCCATGTGTCATTGTGTCCATGTGTCATTGTGTCCATGTATCATTGTGTCCATGTGTCATTGTGTCCATGTGTCATTGTGTCCATGTACCATTGTGTCCACGTGCCATTGTGTCTTTGGAACTCCATAGCGTCATGATCATCAGCCCTGGTATAATGAACTCAGCAATTATCACAGCAAGGCGAAAATGGTTCCAGCGTTTGTGGTCCTTCATGTCAGATCTTGTGGTGCTTCAGCTTTGATTTTCAGCCCCAACTTCAGATCTGGCCAACTCAAACTACATGAAGTATCCTTAGTATCAGTGGTTCATGGGGCTGTTGTTTCTCTTCCTTCTCCACTCTTCCTTCTCATTTCAAGACCTCGCCAGTGCGTAAGGCTTTGCACAGGCTCAAGGAGTCTGCCGGATAAATTGCTGGCAGATTTGGGTGGAGCGCATATGGAATTGTCCGAGTGCGATGAATCCCTCTAGAACAATTCTCCTGAACTCGAGCAAACTCTGTTGTTGAAGGGTGGTGATGGTGGTGGTGATCTTCTGACCGGGGGAAGTGGGAGGGAGTGGGTGGGTATCTCCGTGGGTATCTCCCTCGGTCTGGCTCTACGACTGAATGATTTATGTCCTTAATAAAGGACCCAGGCAACATTTATAGGCCATTTTATAAGGAAGGAGGATTTGGAGCACCTGGTCACAACGGGAAAGCTGGAGGGAAAGAGAGCACCAGGTAGACCCAGAGAGAAAATGCTGGACGGACTTGCAGAGTGGCTGGGGACGATGAGGGTGGGGGAGATGGTAGGGTAAACGAGAGATAGGGACAGATAGAAGTCCATGATCGCCAACGCCATGCGGCAGGGCACCTGATGATGATGAATAAGGGACTGGGAGATTTTGTTGAAAACAGTATACCCAACAATATTTACGAAATTTAAAGCTTAACGTTTCAACATATTGCTTCGGAAGATTACAAATGTGTAAACATTAAAATGTTAAGATTAAGTTAAAAATGCACTCATTTAAAATTCCTTGGTACAATTTGGCCTCCCTATCCTGACTTACTTTTGGTTTGGTCTGCTTATACAGCGAGCGGTGATACATTGTTTTTTGTTTTTTGGGTTGTTTTTTTTGCACCTCCAAATAATTATTCAAATCCATTTCATCACCAAATAATTATTCAAATCCATTTCATCATTTTGGTAGACCGTCCTATTTCGATCTAATATGCACTAAAGAAAAGATCTTTTTAATTCATTCTATATGAACAAGTTTGTGATGTTTCTAAAACGGAAGGAATGAACACATAATGTCACTCATTGACTATTGCAATTCACTCCTGTCTGGTCTTCCTGCCTCCACCATTCACATCCTACAGCGCATTCAAAACAATGCTGTACGCCTTGTACTCAAAAAGAAAAAAGCTGACCACATATCTCCTCTCCTGGCACAACTTCACTGGCTCCCTGTATCAAAGCGCATACAGTACAAACTAGACACCATGTGCTACAAAAGCCTCAATAACGCAGCCCCCGATTACCTGTCAAGCCTACTTGAGATCTATGTTCCCTCACATACCCTCCGCTCTGCCTCCGATCCTCTGACTTTTCGCTTTCCACGCACTAAGCTCAATACCTATGGTCCACGAGCCTTCTCTGTTTCTGGTCCACTCTCCTGGAACAAACTTCCTCTCTCAGTCCGTCAGCAACCTACTTTTGTCTCCTTCAAGTCCGCTCTCAAAACTCACCTTTTCTCCTCTGCATAAAATCCTAACCTCACTCAACCCCCCTCTGCAGCCTGTCTCCGCTTGGAGGGGAATCACATTATTATAATATATAATTGTATATGATATGCTCTCTATAATTTTCCATTGCTTTTATTCTTGCTTTTATTGCTTTTATTCTTTCTCCCCATTTAGAGCCATGCGTGTGTGTGTGTGTGTGTGTGTGTGTGTGTGTGTGTATGTGTGTGTGTGTGTGTGTGTGTGCGTGCGTGTGTGTGCGTGCGTACGTGCGTGCGTGCGTGCGTGCGTGCGTGTGTGTCTGTTTCAGCGCTTAGATTTAATTTTATCAAGATTTTGCGCTATATAAATATTGTAATTATTATTATTATTATTATAAAATATAAAGTGGTAAGCATTAATATTTTCATGGCTGTGTGCACTGGCTGACCACTGGTGCCAGTGATGAGATACATGTAACAGACACAGTTGTCAGTGCTAAGTGCCCCTGGGGTGGAGTTGCTAGTCAGGATGTGTGGGATGGAAAACACCTGCTTCCATACCGATATGGCTAAGTATACCGATAGAGCTGAGTATACCGATAGGGCTGAGTATACCGATAGAGCTGAGTGTACCGATAGGGCTAAGTATACCGATAGGGCTGAGTATACCGATAGGGCTGAGTATACTGATAGGGCTGTGACGTGTGTTGACAGTAAACAGCGTGCGGATAACAGCACGGCATGATATTCGTTTAAATGATAACTGATTGCTGTTCACTGTGAAATGTATATATACTGTAGTCAGTTGAGAATCAGACAGCGAGGAGTAAAGACGAAGAAGCATTGCCCTGTCTTCTGAGTTGTCTGTAGAAAGAACGAAACATGGTGTCAGAAGTGGGATTACGAACTCTAACAAAAATCCAGAATATTGAAGACTAAAGTTCAACCATGGAAGATGAACAAGAAGAGAGAAGAGTCAGTCGACGACATGCCAAGATTCCTTTGCCTCCTAAACTTGATGTGAATGGAGGAAACCTGCAGAGCAGCTGGAGGAAATTCAAGAGGCTTTGGGACAGCTATGAAATTGTGACAACACAGACAGAAGAAGACTCAACATACAGAACAGCAGTTTTTCTTTCTTGCATCGGGCTGGATGCTATGGACATCTATGAAGGATTGGCATTTGCTAATGAAGCTGAAAGATATGACATTGACACTGTTCTCCAGAAATTCGAAGAATACTGTGTGGGTTCAACCAATGAAACTTACGAAGCATTCAGATTCAACTGCAGACATCAAGCAGCAGGAGAATCTATCGAACAGTTTGTAGCAGAACTGCGGAGACTGATCAAGACCTGTAATTATGGTACACTGGAAGACAGACTGTTGAGAGATCAAATCGTACTGGATGTCCATGACGAGACTCTGCGATCAAAATTACAAGAAGTGCGACAGCTGACATTGACTGCATGTATTGATATGTGCAGAGCGCATGAATCAAGTCAACATCAAACCGTCCAAATGATGAGAAAAACGCAGGACACGCAGGAAGTCCAAGCTTTCAAAGAGAAGACAGCAAAGCAGTATAGCAAAGGAAACGAACCAGAGTACAGAGAGAAATGCGGATATTGTGGTGGAAAGCACCCAAGAGCAAAAGAGAAATGTCCAGCATTTGGAAGAAAATGCAAAGCTTGTGGAGGAAATAATCACTTTGCTTCATGCTGCAGAACACCCAAGAAAAATCAAAAGAAAGCAAGAGTTCAGCACTTCGAAGAAGAGACTGACACTGAAAGCAATAATGAAATCCTCGGGATCGAAGACAAAACCAGAAAAAAGGAGAGAAACATACGAGCAAAAATGCTGATAAATGAGATGCCGGTAACATTTCTTCTTGACACAGGTGCAACAACAAACGTGATGTCTGAGAGCCTGTACAGAGAAGTCACAGGAGATGAAAGAAAGTCTGACTTGGCAAGACACGGAATACCAGAACGCCTGACAACGGACTGTGGAACTCAATTCACATCAAACCAGTTTGGAAAGTTCAGAAAAACATATGGGTTTGAACACGTAACAAGCTTACCACACTACCCTCAGTCCAATGGAAAAGCAGAGAGCGCGGTGAAGGCTGCAAAGACGTGCATGAAGAAAGCAGAACACAACAATCAAGATCCCTTCCTCGCTTTACTTGAGCTGAGAAACATCCCGACAGAGACTGTAAACAGTTCGCCTGCTCAGAGACTATTCGGCAGAAGAACACGAACACAAGTGCCGACGTCAAAGACATTACTCCAACCTACAGTTGTACCAATCAAGAAAGAACTTGAGAAAAGGAAACTGAAGCAAGCGCACTACTACAACAGAAGCGCAGTAGAGCTGACAGAACTGACTCCGGGACAGATTGTGAAATTCCAACCT
>JAPXFY010000857.1:25000-27500 GCA_030674185.1 Monoplex corrugatus
AATCAGCAGAATGTACACTTTCCAGAGATATGTATATCTCAAAATGCCCAAAATGTTAGTTAAGACTGATTTCGTGGTGGGAGGTCACATATACATATTCAGATTCAGATTCAGATTTAGATTCAGATTCAGATTCATATTTACATTGATATTCATATTCAAATTCATATTCACATTCATATTCATATTAATTTCTTTTGTCACAATGAAATACGGGCTGCTATTCCCTTTGAGAGAGCGTCGCTGCTGTGCTGTGCCATACGTTTTTTGTTTTTTTTTACGAAGACAAGAAGGTTAATTGGCCTTCAAGGAGAGGGACCTGGGAAACCAACCTATCTCTTTAATGTTTTATACAAGGGCAGCCGGGATAAAGCCCTGCTTTTCACGATTTTCAACTGCCGTGGGATCTTTAACGTACGCAGGCCAGAAGCCACACGGGTCTGACTTCGTTTTTCGTCCCCTTCCGAAGGACTAGACATTAAGTTCGATTTTCCGATCAAACTGAGGAGAAAAGTTGAGGCCTCAACGGCAAACAAACCCTGAAACCTCGAGTTTAGTTTATTGGCAAGTGAACGTCTGAACCATTCTACCACACTCTTCTCCATATGTTGTCCATAAAAAAGAAATCGACGTACAAAATGTCTTGGTAATTTTTGTAAATATTGTTGTGTATGCTGTTTTTGAGGAAATATGCCGATATGATTTTGTTTTAATTTAAGTGTCTTGATAAGGCATTTACACAAGCCTCATCTGAGTTTCCTCAGCTGGTTCCTCCGTGGGGATGCCGGGGGCTCTTTCAGTGTAAATAGTATCCCCACCTTCTGGAAATTCTGTGCTAGATATTTCCTTCCTTATGTCACTCTCTTTGTTTCTGCCTTGTTCCTTTGCTTTCTGTCATTTCTTCCTGTAAATTTCTCCCTTGTTGGTCCATTCACCTGTATGTGTTCGGTAAAGTCTTACGTATTTTCTCTTAGGATTGATAACTGGATATACCTATTAAGCGCATTTTTTTTTTGGGGGGGGGGGGGGCTCTAGGGAAATGATATAACCGGAAGCAATTTTAGATAATTTATCCCCTTGCTTTGTTGTCCTTAGTTTTTTTAAAATTTGTATTCAGGTATGTTTTTTGAATCCCTTGTGTGATAAATTGGCCGGAGTGGTCAACGCTAGGGGCATATCCTTAAAGTATGTGTGCAAATGAATTGATATATGTACTTAATTTTCTTTTCTTTTCTTCTTTTTTTAAAAATTTCTTTTCTTTTTTTTTTCTTTTTTTTTCTGTTGAAGTATTGTGTATATTTTGAAACGCTTATATCCCTGACATGGCTCTACGCAGAAACCAGAACACACACACACACACACACACACACACACACACACACACACACACACATACACACACACAGACACAACACACCACACACAACACACACACACACACACACACACACATACACACACACAGACACACAGACACACAGACACACAGGCACACAGACACACACACACACACACACACACACACACACACAACACACACACAGACACACAGACACACAGACACACAGGACACACAGACACACAGACACACAGACACACAGACACATAGACACACAGACACACAGACACACAACACACACACACACACACACACACACACCACACACACACACACACACACACACACACACACACAACACACACACACACGAAAAAAAAATCAGAACGCGTATTTAATACAATCAGAAAAGACAGGCGCACATTTTCGGCCAAGTGACCTTTGTCAAGCGCAGAGTAAGATAACAAACAAACACAAAAATACAACAATTAAGAGAAAAAGACTGAAACTTCCCATCTGCTTCGTCCAGTGGGAGAAAAGCTTTTCTCACACTGGACGAAGCAGCAGGGAAGTTTCATTTTTTCTTCTTCTGATTTTTGTATTTTGTGTTTGTTCATTTGTGACCCGCTCTGACAAAAGGTACAATAAGTCGGGCGAGGCCTTTTGCTGCTGTGGGCTGAAAACTCTGAACAGGGACAATTTTGTCAATTTTGAGTTTTCTGCATTTTCATGCTTTATAACCGCTTTTACACCATGTCCTAACACAATAAAGTCAAATTCAATCGATAAATATCATTTTTTGTGTGTTTTAATGTGTGGTAAGTGCTACTATCTCCTTTCAAAATATTCACAAGTTCCGTAACATTTTGGTGATTAAAGTACGCTTTTCTTAAATTTATTTTTCTCTTTGTTGTTTTGGATGGATGGACAATCAAGTAAACAAGGGAAGTATGGAATTTCAGCTGATTTGGTTGATATTTAACGCTTGTTGCTAAGGAGTTTCTAACCATACCCTTTCAATTCAGACCTATTCTCTTCAACACCATTTTTCTCAAAATGGCTGACTTGACCCCTCTCATCTTTGAAAACCCATAACTTTTTTTGTTTTTGTAGCCTGAAACTCAACTTTAGTACCATTTGAAAGCTGAGATTCTAAACTTT
>JAPXFY010000857.1:40000-45636 GCA_030674185.1 Monoplex corrugatus
CAGCTACAGTAGCATTACTATTATTATTATTATTATCATTACTAGTAGTTGTAGTAGTAGTAGTGGTAGTAGCAGCAGCAGCTACAGAAGAAGTAGCAGTAGCAGTAGTAACAGTAACAGTAACAGCAGTAGCAGCTATAGAAGAAGTAGCAGTAGCAGTAGTAACAGTAACAACAGCAGCAGCAATAACAACAGGAGGTGCATGAGTACGAAAGGGATTTATGTGAGAACCACCAGCAGCAGTGACATTAAAAGTGGCAGTAGAAACAGCCGTAACTTCTCTTTAATGATAAAGTTTTATTAGGACGCGTGATCTGCGCACGCCATGTGCGCGCGTGTGTGTGTGTGTGTGTGTGGAGAGAGAGAGAGAGAGAGAGAGAGAGAGAGAGAGAGAGAAGGAGAGATGGAGGGAGAGAGATGGAGAGAGAGAAAAGGAGAGAGAGAGAGAAGAGAGAGGTAGAGAGAGAGAGAGAGAGGAAGAGACAGAAGAAGAGAGAGAGAGAGAGAAGAGGGGAAGAGGAAGAGAGAGGGAGAGAGAGGGAGAGAGAGAGACAGACAGGAGACGAGAGTGAGGGGGGAGAAAGAGAGAGAAAAAGTGAGAGAGAGAGAGAAGGAGAGAGTGAGCGAGAGATGGAGAGAGAGAGACAGAGAGAGAGAGAGAGAGAGCTGGAGAGAGAGAAGTAGAAGAAGAAGAAGAGAGAGAGGCATAGAGAAGGAGAGAGAGAGGGAGAGAGAGAGAGAAGGAGAGAGAAAGAGAGGGAGAGAGGAAGAGAGAAAGAGGGAGAGAGACGAAGAGAGAGGGAGAGAGAGCAGGAGAGAGAGAAGTAGAAGAAGAAGAAGAAGAGAGAGAGACATAGAGAAGGAGAGAGAGAGGGAGAGAGAGAGAAGGAAAGAGGAAGAGAGAAAGAGGGAGAGGGAGAGAGACGAAGAGAGAGGGAGAGAGAGAGAGAGGAAGAGAGAGAGAAGGACAGAGAGAAGGAGAGAGAGAAGAGAGAGAAGAGAGAGAGCGAGAGAGAGAGGGGGGGAGAAAGAGAGATGGAGAGAGAGAGAGAGGAAGAGAGAGAAGGAGAGAGTTAGAGAGAGAGAGGGGGGAGAGAGATAGAAGGAGAGAGAGAGGGACAGAGAGAGAGAGAGGGACAGAGAGAGAGAGGACAGAGAGAGAGAGATGAGAGAGAGGGAGAGAGAGAGAGAGATGGAGAGAGAGAGGAGAGAGAGAAGGAGAGAGAGAGGGAGGAGAGAGAAGGAGAGAGAGGGAGAGGGAGAGAGAGAGAGAGCGAGAGACAGTGAGAGAGAGAGGGGTAGAAAGAGAGATGGAGAGAGAGAATGGAGAGAGAGAGAAGGAGATAGTTAGAGGGAGAGAGAGAAGGAGAGTTAGAGATAGAGAGAGGGACAGAGAGAGAGAAGAGAGAAGAGAGGAGAGAGAGAGACAGACAAAGAAAGAGAGAGAGAGAGGGAGGGAGAGAGAGAGAGGGAGAGGGAAATCTTCAGTTCAAGATAGGACAGTGACAGAGATGTTTATTAACATGCCACTGGTCCTTTTTACTTCAGCACACCTGCAGGGCAGAGATAACCAAAGGACGTGGCATCAGTTATCATATGACGCATGTTTTCCTACCTGAGCCACTTTCAGGACTATCTATCCTGGCAACTCTGTTCATGTACGCCTGTTAACGCCCTATCGGTATGCTCAGCCATATCGGTATGCTCAGCCATATCGGTAGACTGAGCCGTATCAGTATACTGAGCCGTATCGGTATACCCAGCCATATCGGTATACTGAGCCATATCGGTATACTGAGCCATATCGGTATGCCATATCGGTATACTCAGCCATATCGGTATAATCAGCCCTATCAGTGTACTCAGCCCTATCGGTAGACTGAGCCGTATCAGTATACTGAGCCGTATCGGCAGACTCAGCCCTATCGGTATACTCAGCCATATCGGTATGGAAGCAGGTGTTTTCCATCCCACACATCCCGACTAACAACTCCTCCCCAAGAGCACTTAGCACTGGCAACCAGGTCTGTTACATGTATCGCATCACTGGCACTGGTGGTCAGCCAGCGCGCACAGCCATGCAAAAATTAATACATACCATTTTATATTTATTGTGCATTCCTTCCGTTTTAGAAACACCACAAACTTGTTCATATAGAATGAATTTAAAAAAAAGATATTTTCTTTAGTGCGTATTAGATCGAAATAGGACTATCTACCGAAATGATGAAATGGCGTTGAATAATTTGTCGGTGGTAAAAAAAAAAAAAAAATAAAAAAAATAAAATTCACTGTTCGCTGTAAAAGCCGACGAAACAAAAAGTACGTCGAGATAGGGAGGTCAAATTGTTCCAAGGAATTTTAAATAAGTGCATTTCTAACTCAATCGTGACCTTTTAAATTTCATTGTGTACACATTTATAATCTTGAGAAGCAATATGTTGAAAGCTTTAGACTTCGTAAATATTGTTGTGTATGCTGTTTTCAACGGAATATACCGCTAGGACTAAGTATACCAATAAGGCTGAGTATACCGATAGAGCTAAATATATCGATAGGGCTGACTATACCATAGGGCTAAGTATCCCGATAGGGCTAAGTGTATCAATAGGACTAAGTATACCAATAGGGCTGAGTATATCGATAGGGCTAAGTGTACCGATATGACTAAGTATACCGATAGGGCTAGGTATACTGATAGGGCTAAGTATACCGATATGGCTAAGTATATCGCTAGGGCTAAGTATACTGATAGGGCTAAGTATACTGATAGGGCTAAGTATACCGATATGGCTAAGTATACCGATAGGGCTGAGTGTACCGATAGGGCTAAGTATACCATAGGGCTGAGTATATTGATAGGGCTGAGTACACTGATAGGGCTAAGTATACCGATAGGACTGAGTATACCAATAGGGCTGAGTATACTGATAGGGCTGAGTATACCAATAGGGCTGAGTGTACCGATAGGGCTAACTATATCGATAGGGCTGAGTATACTGATAGGGCTGAGTATACCAATAGGGATAAGTATACCAACAGGACTAAATATACTAATAGGGCTAAGTGTACCGATAGGGCTAAATATACCAATAGGGCTGAGTATGCCGATAGGGCTGAGTGTACCAATAGGGATAAGTATACCAATAGGGCTAAACATACCAATAGGGCTTAGTGTACCGATAGGGCTAAGTATACCGATAGGGCTAGGTTTACCGATAAGGCTGAATATACGGATAGGGCGTTTAACACACGTGTGTGGATGTAATGGAGTGTTGCGACCTGAATGATAGGAAGCTGATTAGGACGGAGAGAACATTAACGTTAAGCGCTTGCTGGACTGAAATCCTTGGTGGGCACTATCTTGATGGAAGTCAGTTAGCTGGGTTCCTCTTCTATCAGTTATTTCAGGAGCCTCTTCAGGCTTGTCAAACACACACGTGTCAAAACCAAACCCACATCAGACCATCCCTTACTGGAAAGTCTCAAAACTTGTTCTCATACCCCGAGCAAATTCATAAGGACAAGTCATTCTCATTGAAATAAATAACTAAATGAATAAATATATAAATAAACACATAAATAAATAAAATAAAACAGATGAATAAGAAAATAAATATTTGAATAAATAAAATGATAAATATATATCAACAAACAAACAAACAAATAAACAAATGAACACATACATACATACATACATACATACATACATGCATACATACATGTACATACATACATACATACATACATACATACATACATACATACATACATGCATACATACATGTACATACATACATACATACATACATACATACATACATACATACATGCATACATACATGTACATACATACATACATACATACATACATGCATACATACATGTACATACATACATACATACATACATACATACATACATACATACATGCATGCATACATGCATACATACATGTACATACATACATACATACATACATACATACATACATACATACATACATACATACATACATACATACATACATACATACATACATACATACATGCATACATACATGCATACATACATGTACATACATACATACATACATACATACATACATACATACATACATACAAAGATAAATAAATAAATAGATAAATAGATAAATAAATAGATAAATAAATAGATAAATAGATAAATAAAGAAATAAAGAAATAGAGAAATAAAGAATGAACGAAAGAAAGAAAGAGATAATAAACAAATCAACATGAAATGCATAAATAAATGCATAATCAAATACATATGTAAACAAATGCAAAATAAATGCATACATAAATAAATGAATAAACAAATGAATAAATAAATAAACAAATGCATAAATAAACGCATAAAGAAAGAAAGAAAGACAGAAAGAAAAGAAAGAAAGAAAGAAAGAAAGAAAGAAAGAAGGAAAGAAGGAAAGTCCACATTTATAAATATAAATAAACAAACGCCTTTCTAAACCACATTAGCTCAGGAAACGCTCCAGGCGATCTGCCTTCCATGTCAATTATCACAGGAAAGATTAAACTTTTCAAACTATGCACAATCAGTTTGCCATACACAATGTCCTGGCTACGTCACAATATCACCCACAGGTTAAATGTATTACATTCTCCACTCCTGGAACAGTTGCGAGTCACAGTAGCGAAGTTGTTAGAGCAACTGACTAATGACTTTGCGGTCGTGAGTTCAGATCCCAATCATCTTTAAAAAAAAAAAAAGAAAAAGAAGAAAAGAAAAATTTAGACATAGACTTGCGTATCTATCTATCTATCTATCTATCTATCTATCTATCTATCTATCTATCTATCTATCTATCTATCTATCTATCTATCTATCTATCTATCTATCTATCTATCTGTCTGTCTATCTATCTATCTATCTATCAATCAACCTATCTATCAACCTATCTATCTATCTATCTGTCTATCAATCAATCAATCAATCAATCTATCTATCTATCTGTCTATCCATCTATCTATCTATCAGTCTATCTATCTATTTGTCTATCTATCAATCTATCAATCTATCAATCAATCAATCAATCTATCTATCTATCTATCTATCTATCTGTCTATCCATCTATCTATCAATCTATCAATCTATCTATCTATCTATCTATCTATCTATGTATCTGTCTGTCTATCTATCTATTTATCTGTCTGTCTGTCTATCAATCTATCTATCTATCAATCTATCTATCAAACTATCTATCAATCAATCAGTCTATCTATCTATCTATCTATCTATCTATCTATCCATCTATGTATCTATGTATCTATGTATCTATCTATCTGTCTATCTATCAATCAATCTATCTATCTGTCTATCCGTCTATCTATCTATCTATCCGTCTATCTGTCTATCTGCCTATCTGTCTATCTATCTATCTATCTATCTTTCTATCTATCTATCTATCTATCTATCTGTCTGTCTTCCTCTCTCTATATCTATCTATCTGTCTGTCTACCTATCTGTCTGTCTACCTATCTCTCTATCTCTATCTCAATATGTCTCTCTCTGTCTCTCTCTCTCTCTCTGTCTGCCTGCCTCTCTCTCTCTCTCTCTCTCTGTCTCTGTCTCTCTCTCTCACTCGATCCATCTTC
>JAPXFY010000858.1:2500-45631 GCA_030674185.1 Monoplex corrugatus
GAAGTATTTAAAAGATTAGGACATGACATATTAAAAGAGAACACACAAGGGACATGTCAATCAAAAATGTTAAAGTCACAGAGACAAAATAGAACATATTTCCATTAAGAGATTCGAAAATTGATGTTGAAATGCTGAAGAATGTGTAAAAAAAAAAGTAGAAAAAGAAAAAACAAAAACAAAAACAAAAAGGAAAGAAAGAGAAAACACTTGCCCCGAAATGGATATCACTTCACAAATGTGTTGTTAGGATTGTTACATCTATAATAATAATAATCAATACTGAAAGAAAAGAATAGAACAAAAAAAGAAAGGAGATCATTGGTGGCAATCAACCCACCATTTTCCCTAGGAATAATAATCCCAGTTTGACAGAGTTCATATTGACCTGATGTAATGAGAACATGTGTTCCTGATCCTGATTTTTCATCTTGGCATGAAGATAGAAAAGCAATCCAACAACACCATTATGAATCATTGCACTTGTTCACTGACACATGGCTGCAAAAACCAAAACCAAAAACGAAAACAGTGTTTGATTGATTGTGTGACTGCAATCCCTACTCCTGTTTGAGTGGAATGGAAAGAGGGAAGACTGGGTGATAGAACTCATTGTCCTGTAATCATCAGCATCCTTAAGCCTTCTCCCTTTTCTAAGCTACGCACAAAAAGTTAAGGATCACTATGAGAAAACAGGTGCGTAATAAACTCAGTTCGCTACTGTTATTTATTTCTCAATCCAGCCAAATTGTTATGAATTCTTGTTCAGCTGTAACTAGGCGATGTTGTGTTAGTGCGAAAATTGCACGGGATTCTCTACTACTGAGCTGGGCCGCAAACGGAAAAGCGGAAACTTGCGAAAAAGGATCTTGTTTTGGACCGTTCTGCCTGAACACATTGCACAAGCCAGATGGAAAAAACCATTATGCACGTGCAAGCACTGCTGTTTATGTGTGAGATGCTGTCTCTTGCTTGGCTTTATAAGAAGACATTCCACCAGTAGAAGGCCTGATCTGACAATGCCTCCACGACGAAAATTGAGCGAGTTTGAGAGGGAACGAGCTGTTGCATGGTTCCAAGATGGTGTTCCCAAGCGAGAAGTGGCCAGGCGACTTCAGGTGTCCATCTCGGTCATTGTCAGACTGATTCAACGCTTCACAGCCACTGGGAGGGTCCATGAAAGACGCAGATCTGGTCGACCGAAGAAGACAAACCCACGTGAAGATCGTCTCATTGAACGACAAGCCCTGAAGACAAGAACAGCCTCTTCCAGCATCATTCGAAGGCAGCTGAGGGTGGCTACTAACATCAACATCAGCCAGCAGACCATACGGAACCGCCTTCATGGGTTTAACCTCCGTTCTCGTCGCCCAGCTGTACGGCCACGCTTAACTCCAGCCCATAGGGCAGCACGCCGCGCCTTCTGCAGACGTCACGTGAGGTGGACACGTAAGCAATGGTCCCAGGTCCTGTTCAGTGATGAATCACGCTTCACCATGAACCACAACGACGGCCGACTGAGGGTCTGGAGGCGCCCAGGGCAACGCTTTATAGACACCACTGTCCCAGAAAAGGTGGCCTTTGGTGGAGGTTCTGTAATGGTCTGGGGGGCCTTCAGCCTTCACCACAGAACACCCTTGTATCATGTACAGGGTAACCTGACTGGCCTCCGATACCGGGATGAGATCCTTCGACCGCTGGCTGTGCCTACACTGCAGCAGATGGGACCGACGGCTGTCTACCAGGATGACAACGCTCGCCCCCACAGGGCAAGGGTGGTCAACGACTTCCTGCAGCAGTCTGGAGTCAACAGAATGGAGTGGCCAGCATGCAGTCCCGATCTCAACCCGATTGAGAACCTCTGGGATGAGCTGGATCGCAAAGTGAGGAGCAACCACCCCCCTCCCAGGGATGCCCAACACCTCTACCAGATGCTGCAGGCTGAGTGGCAGGCGCTTCCACAGAGGATCTTCACCAACCTGGTCAACTCGATGAGGACTCGCTGCGTCGAGTGCCAGAACAGCCATGGCGGTTACACGCATTACTGAACTTTTGGGAGCATCAGAATGCCCTGTCTTGTGATTTCAATGACTTTGGGAAATCAAATTTCGATACGTACCCACTTTGATCAAAACACACCAAACGATTGCTCGAAATTGAAGGCAATTGTGTATCGTTATCACTAAAGCATGGAATTAAATGTTTGCCAAACTTCAACGCATTGGCTTTCTTATTTTGAAAGTTATGAATTTTTGTGCAAGTGATCCTTAACTTTTTGTGCATAGTATATGATCCAACAAAGGGTGTCTGGTATTATATTAAAAATGTCTGTTTTTTGTCAGAAAAAAAAAAAAAAAAAAAAAAAGAGAGAGAGAGAGAAACCAGATTAGAAGGTGGTAGATTAAAAAGTGAACAGAGAAAGGGAATGTTAAACGGAAATCTGCAAGTCATGGAGACATAGAGAACATATGACTTTTTGAGAGATTTTGAAGTTGGTCTTGAAATGCTTAAGATCACGTATAGAAATTGCCCAGTAAAAGACATCATTTCACAGACTTACTGTGATGGGCATGACGTCTGGTATGATAATAAATACTGAAAGGAAGAAATAAAAAACAAAAACAAAACAAAAGAAAAAATCATGCCCAAAATGACCCATTTGTTATCCGTGTACTGTTTCCTGCAAATGATAATCTCAGTTTGACAGAGTTCTGATTAACCTGGCACAATAAGAACTTTCTGTCTTCATGTGACATCTAGAATAAAAATAAGTACTGAAAGAAAGGAACAAAACAAAAACAAAAAGGAAAACATTCATACCTAAAATCATCGTTCTAAAAAAAAACAAAAAGAAAAACAAACAAAACATTGTTTTCCAAAAATCACGTTTCCACCTAGGCGTAGTTCAGATTGTTCAGACGTAAAGATAACTTGCTCTCTTCATGAGCAAGATTTTTCATTTAGACTTGCATTTAATAGAGGCAATCCAATAACCATATTATGAATCATTGGACTTGTCCACTGACACATGACTGCAAAACCAAGAACCAAGATGGAAACGATGTTTGATCGATTGTGTGACTAAATCACTCCTATCCCTTTTCCTGTTTGAGTGGAATAAAAAGAGTTAAGGCTGTGTGATTAAATTCATTGCACTGAAATCATCAGCAGCCATTTTTGGTGTAGTTAGTTTATGTTTCAAAGAGCCAGGATTGTAAGGAGTGCAATATTGTGCTGCACGACATTCCATTAGAAAGTTTCTCTTTCTGTGATTTAGCACAGGCCGACTGGTATCACATAAATATTTGTTTTTATCAGAGGACAGAGAGAGAAAAGATGAGAGAGAAAGAGAGTGGGGGGGGGGGGAGAAAGATACAGAGAAATGGAGAATGAGAGAGCGAGTTCGAGCAAAAGAGAGAAAGAGAGAGAGGGGGAGAGAGAGAAAGAAAGAGAGAGGGATTGAAAGAGAGAGAGAGAGAGAGAAAGAGAGAGAGAGAGAGAAAGAGAGAAAGAGATACAGAGAGAAAGAGAGAGAGAGAGAAAGAGAGAAAGAGATACAGAGAGAGAGAGAGAGGAGGGGGGGGGGTGGACATAACGACAGGCAGATTAAGACAGATAGAAGCAGAGCGCAATACCATTAAGCACATTTTAAACACAAAATAGCTGCACCACAAGTGCAAAACAAACAGGTATAATTATTGGCCAGTATATTCAATTATTCTGCTGCCACACGAATATGTCAGAAAACTGGAGAATATGATAAAATGCTTCCACCTTTGGAAACGAAAACAAAAAGAAAAACAAAGCCTGCTCCCCTGTTTCTGACTTGCATTTGATTCTGTCGTCACTTGTCAATGGATAAATAGAATGATCTGTCCAACGCAAGTACAAGATGAATGAGCATGCTCAGAACAGCACAGTTTAATCCATGCGTTTATAATAATAAAAACGCTTCATGTGTATGACAACTCTACACTGTGCACGCGCGCGCGCGTGCGCGTGTGTGTGTGTCTGTATGTCTGTGTGTGTGTGTGTGTGTGTATGTGTGTGTATGTCTGTGTGCGTGTGTGTGTGTCTGTGTCTGTGTGCGTTTGTGCATGTCTGTGTGTCTGTGTCTGTGTGCGTGTCTGTGTGTTGTTGTTGTTGTTGTTATCGTATATGATCCTACAAGTTTTAGATCACTATAAAGACCAGCGATCAGAACATGCCATACAGGGCATGTGATTAATTTACTGTTGTCGAGCATTAATACGTTTTATATACTGTTTCCAAGCAATCTTACAATCCACTACAGTCAAGGAAAAATGGATTAATGGAACGTGGATAAATCTCAATGTAAACAATCTTGATTAATCAGACAATAGGTCATGCCAAGAAGGATATGTCCCCTCTCAAATGTTTCTTTGAATAATTCAGGAACTGTTTGAAAGAAAACCAGAAGATCAGGATATGATGGATATAAAAACTGAACCAAGAAAGGAGAGGTTTATCAAATATTTGAAAGCCATGGATACGAAGCAGAAAATGTACGTTAATCACAGATCTGAAAGTCGTGAATATAAAAGACAAGGTATGACTCTTACAGATTTTTTAATCGATTCTGAAATGCTGAAAACCATGTCAAAAAGTATGACCAGACATAGATATCACATCACAGGTTTACTCTTTTTATGTCCCAGCACAGGTTCTTTTCTTTGACAAACAAATGCAAAACCATCCAACTCACAAAGAGAACTTGACTTTAAATGTTGGAATACTATACAAAAATATGTACAACTAGCAACAAAAATTGATAGAAATTATTTTGTTTTTTAAAATAATGTTTGATCCTAATTTCTGAATACATTCCAATTATGAAACAATAACTATATACTCACACTGATGCACATGTATGTCACACTCACACAGGCACTGACGTATGGACACACACACAGACACACACACATGCATATGATGTAAGGCACATCCCATTAAGCCCAAGTCTTCGACGCACAAAATAGCTGCATCAGACGTGCACACGCACGCACACGCACACACACACATACACACACACACGCACAAGAACACACACACGCACACACACACACAAACACACACACACACACACACACACACACACACACACACACACACACACACACACACACACACACACACACACACACACACAAAACACTGCACAAACTGATGCAGCCTAATTATCCTAAAGTTCCGAATGCTTTTATCTTGCTCGTTAAATCGTTTGATGTTAACTTTATGGTTCAATGCCTTTATGATTTCACAGATTTATCCACCCTATAGACACTTTTTTTTATCTTATCTCACTGGTTTGTTTATTTATTTATTTATTTGTTTGTTTGTTTGTTTGTTTGTTTGTTTGTTTGTTTGTTTGTTTGTTTCATCACAGTGAAATGCATATACATCTACGTTATACATACATGCTGGAAAGAATAAGTGGTGGTCTTAGTACAATAAGAACAGACAAACCCTTAACGGTGTTATACTGGGAATAATAATGACCACTGAAAGAAACGAATAAAATGAAAAGAAAAGGAACAATCGTTGGTAATGAGGCCATTGTTTCCTGGGAATAATAGTCCCAGCTTGACACAGTTCAGATTCACCTGACATAATCAGAATTGCTGTCTTTATATCACTAGAAAGTTTTCGTCAGAAAGAGAAAAAAAAATGAAGGGAGAGATAGATAGATAGATAGAGAGAGAGAGAGAGAGAGAGAGAGAGAGAGAGAGAGAGAGAGAGAAAGAGAGTGAGAAAGAGAGTGAGAAAGAAAGTGAGAAAGAGAGACAGACAGACAGACAGACAGGCAGACAGAGAGAGAGAGAGAGAGAGAGAGAGAGAGAGAGAAAGAAAGACAGACAGAGACAGACAGAGATACAGAGACAGACAGACATATAGAGAGAGAGACAGATACAGAGACAGAGAGAAGGGAAGAGTGAGAGAAAGAGACAGGAAGAAAGAGGAGAGAGAACTACAGTAAACGAGAGGAAGGGAGAGAGAGATACAGAGACAGAAAGAGAGGGAGAGAGAGAGATAATATTTGTAAGGCACATCCCATTAAGCCCAAGTCTTCGACGCACAAAATAGTTGCATCAGACGTGCAGAAACGGGTAACGATGATCGTAAACCATTGTGCTCAATAATTCTGCTATGAAAAGAAAACGTAATAAAATTTCAATGACAATGAATTTTCTCCACCATAGGAAAATCATGCTTTGCCTGGTTCCGACTGGTCTTTGATTATGAGGACCCCTGAAATTGAATGAATACAATAATCTCTCCGATGCAAGTCAAGACAAACGAGCTTACTCAGAACAGTACAATTTAATCCCATGAAATCAGTATGAACTCTTCATGCATAGAACAAGTCCTTACGACTCTGTGTGTGTGTGTGTGTTTTGTGTGTGTGTGTGTGTGTGTGTGTGTGTGTGTGTGTGTGTGTGTGTGTGTGTGTGTGCGTGCGTGCGTGCGTGCGGTGTGTGTGTGTGTGTGTGTGTGTGTGTGTGTGTGTGTGTGCGTTCACATACGGGTTAATTTCTATAATCTTTGAAAAATCAACAGTTTCAATCATTCAAACCTTTTCCTGTCCTTTACACTGACAAGCTCAAATTAGGTTTAGCTGATCTTGACCATCTCGTTTTAATTACTGTAGCCACAAGCCTTTTTGGCAATCATAATAAAACAAACAACAACAACAACAAAAATCAACAAATAAATAACAAAAACTGGAATATCTTCTTAGACTTCATGACATATTAATTGTATGAAATGTGCACGTTTGGACAGATAGATAGACCGACATACATATTAGATAGATGTCTAGATAGGTAGATAGATAGACAGAAAGACAGACAGACAGATAAAAAGACAGACAGACAGACAGATAAATAGACAGACAGACAGATGGATAGACAGAGAGAGAGAGAGATATATAGATAGATAGAGATAGAGAGAGAGAGAGAGAGAGAGAGAGAGAGAGAGAGAGAGAGAGAGAGAGAGAGGAGAGAGAGAGAGAGAGAGCAGTATTGGAAGAAATTCTGCTGGGACTAACGGCTCTGCTGACAGTGGCCAGACGATCTCCTCTCCTCCTCCCCAAGAACCGACCTTATCAGAGCTGATGGGTAACCTCACTGACCGCCATTATTAACCACTTGAAATACAATGTGGAAGTGAGAGGTGGTGATATTATTATTGTTGTTTTTTGTTTAAAGTCCAACCTGAATACAAGTTTAAAACATAACTAATGACATTAAAACATAATATAAAACTGGGCCTAATTATATAAACCCGCTTCTGCATATCTCATTTCTCTAGAGCCAAAAATGCACTTAATACATATACCCAATTGTCAATCCTAAATGAAAATACGTAAGGCTTTATCGAACATATACAGGTGAATGGACCAGCTAGGCAGAAAATGATAGGAAAAAATGACAGAAAGCAAAGGAGGAAGAAAAAAACAAAGAAAGTGACAAAAAAGAGGAATTTCTAGCACAGAATTTCCAGAAGGTGGGGATAAAAGAAAGTGACAAAAAAGAAGAATTTTTAGCAGAAGATTTCCAGAAGGTGGGGATACTATTTATACTGAAAGAGCCGCCGGTATCCCCACGGGGATGAGGTGGTGACAGCACAAACTGCTTGGCATACAACACGGCTTCAAGCAGCAGCAGAGTGATCGTTCCTCGCGTCCACTTCCTTTGACACCAGACAGTAGTCACGCACAAACCATTCTGGTCGTGCACGTTCTACCCTCATCATCCCCATCAACCCTGTACTCGTATTTCATCTTCCACCCACCCCTCCTGGTAACAACATATCACAGCATCATCAAACCACTTTGAAAATGGTCTTATTAACGCGACTATCCAAGCTATCATTAAACGTTGACCTCTACTTACTTTTGTCGTCTACAAGGTCAGGTCATATTTGGCGATGAACGTGGCCCGTTTTTTTTTTTCAATGGAAAAAGCCATCTCCATCTTGTTAGTGGATTAACCATCCTCAACCTAGTGGATTGTACGTGGCAGATGATGGATGGCATTCAGATATGGAGGTTTGCTGTGGAGTAAGTCAGGCTTACCTGGATGAGTAAGCAGTCGTGGACTGACAGGCAATGGTTTCCACGAGGATGGAGCAGGATGGCATTTGACAAGACCCAACCTAGAAAATATCGTTACGTTGTAGGATGGAGCTATCAGGCAGACAAGGGCTGTCTTAAGTCCTAGCCCATTGCGCCCAGAAGGGAGGGGTTTGTGTTTGCCATAGCTTTGGACAGGGTATACAAAAGACGTAGAAGGCTGAAGACAGAAGTACCAGGCCTACAGGTATCATGCAATATAATGCAAATGTCTTAACATAGAAGACTGAAAACAGAAATACCGGGCCTACATGCGCCTTCAACCAAACCATGGAATCATACAATATAACGTAAATGCCTTTAACATAGAAGGCTGAACACAGAAATATCAGGCCTACTGGCGCCTTCTGACGAACTGTGGCATCATGCAATATAACGCAAATGTCAACATTGTAATCTTTTATATTGTCAGTATGGTTATAAGATCCAACCAAAATCCAACCCCACATGCAAATCGTGAGTTTTGGAAATGGATCATTCTGCTAATGGGGCCCTGATGAAGTTATGACAGGTCAAGCAAGCTGATAGCAGATAAACAGTTGCCCAAGGACACAAAAGGAAAAGGAAACGGATGAATCAAGATGAAGGTGACGGGGTGTAGAGAGGGGGAAATTGATTAGAAACAAAGAAGAAAAGGAAGAAGAAGAAGGGATTAGATCAAACACAACTGATATTGGAATGTCTATGATCTGAAGGACAAAGATCTACAGACAGCAGAATTCACGCAAACTGACAAAAACACTAGTCATGGGAATATCAGCCAGTAAATGAAAGGACAGGTCAACCAACGAAATTCATGCCAACTGTGTTTTGGTATGGAGTAGTGTGAACATGGATCAGACAGACATTTATGATGCAGGATTTCTTCTCCACAAGGACGTAGCAAAAACTACTCTGGAAACTGATTTCGTCTCTTAGATAATCATCTTCTCCCCAACTTAGAAATCACCCCCCCCCCCCAAAAAAAGAAAGAATAAACGGACAAAAACAAACAAATAAAACAAACAAAACAAAACAAAACAAAACAAAAACCAGAACAACATATAACTTCCTCTGCCCACCAACATTATTTAAATATTGTCTTCATCAGCGGATATTCAAAGACAGCCTGCTCAATACACTCCAGACAACATGTGTGACCAAGACATCTGGAAGAGGTGGAGAATAGCAACAGCATGGTGCATCACAGAACGACACTTAGAAGGAAGCCATTAAGGGAAAAACACGGCTGTACCGGGGCTGGGTCAAATATTGTCTGGACCATGTTGCGGTAACACAAATATATGTGTGTGTGTGTGTGTGTGTGTGCGCGCACGCGCGTGTGTGTGTGTGTGTGCGTGTGTGTATATGTGTGTGTGTTATTATACCAATCTGAATCATTCTCCGCCTGTATATGTCACAGATCGCTGGGCCAAGTGGCAAGGTGAAAAGTTCGTGGGACAGGACAACAACCCAGAGGTGATACAATTAGTGCACGTGACACACGCAGTGAAGGCACACAAGCTGCACGCACCCTACATGGTAAAGAAGAGGGATGCATGGGGCGGGGGAAAGGTGTTGGTACAAACTGAGTCGAGAATCGTATAAAGAAAAGGGGATGTCGATTCAAATCGTTCCATAGGCTTTGCCGTGTATGTGTGTGGATGTGCGTTCATGTCTGTGCATGTGCGCGCGTGCGTGTGTGTGTGTTTGTATGTGTATGTGTGTGTGTGTGTGTGTGTGTGTGTGTGTGTGTGAGTGAGAGAGAGAAAGAGAGAGAGAGAGAGAGAGCACGAAATTTGCTGTGTGTGTATGTGTGGATGTGCGTGCATGTCTGTGTGTATCTGTGCATGTCTGTGCGCACATGCGTGTGTTTGTATGTGTGTGTGTGTGTGTGTGAGAGAGAGAGAGAGAGAGTTTTAAAATGTCCTGACTGTTAAGTAAAATGTCCTGACCCTTATGTAGAATGTCCTGACTGTTAAATTGTTCTGATTGTTATGTAAAATGTCCTGACTTATGTATGATGTCCTGACTGTTAAGGAAAATATACTGACTGTTATGTAAACTGTCCTGGCTGTTAAGTGAAATGTCCTGACTGTTGAGTAAGACATCCTGACTGCTAGATAAAATGTCCTGACTGTTAAGTGAAATGTCAAATGTCCTGAATGTCAAAAAACAAAAATAAAAATAAAATGTCCTGACTGTTATGTAGAATGTCCTGACTGTTAAATAAAATGTCCTGACTGTTATGTAGAATGTCCTGACTGTTAAATACAATGCCCTGACTATTATGCAAGATGTCCTGACTGTTAAGTAAAACGTACTGATTTTTGAGTAAAATGTCCTCACTGTTATGATATTTGTCCTGACTTTTAAGAAAAATGTCCTGACTGTTAAGTAAACTGTCCAGACTGTTAAGTACATTGTCCTGTTAAGCAAAATGTCAAATGTCCTGACTGTCAAGCGAAATACATAAAATGTCCTGACTGCGGATTGGATGGTCATCATCATCGTCATCATCATAATCATCATCCTCATCATGCGCCATGCCTCATGGCGTTGGCAATCGTGGTCTTCCATGCGAACCTGTCTTTTGTCTCTGGAAGTATCTCTCCTACCCTTTCTGTTCTCATCCAACCTGCAAAACTGTTTTTTTCTCCCTGAGTTTGCCTGGTGCTCTTTTTCCCTCTAGATTTCCTGTTGCAACTACGTGCTGAGTTTCTCTTGCCTGGTAAATCATTACTAAATGCAACAATTCCAGTATGTCTTGACTATGGTGTTTGCTCTCTTGTAACCGCGGGACAGACACAGTTCATGAACAGACAATCTGAAAGCTAACGCAATGGGGTATACGTGCTGCGTAACTTGTAGCGTTTGCGACCTGTTCAAGTTGAGACGTCTTCACTTTTGGGTACGTAGACTCAGTATTGTTTTAAAGCGCAGATGAGAAAAGGGCTCTTCGCAAGCAACGTTCCAGAAACCAGACAATAGCGACTCAATTTGTATGTGGCAGATGTGACAGAGATCGCCACTCAAGAATCGGCCTGCACAGCCACAGCAGAAAGTGCACGTCATGACCACAACGTCTCCTGGTGCAGACTATCATCTCCTGAGATCATAGTGAGATGTAAAGAGGCCGACGACCCTAATCCTGTAAGATGTCCATTCTGTCAACCCACCCGTTCGGTAATGTTGTACATAGAATACGAAAATAATTGGAGCTAATTTCACGCACTTTTACGGGTGTTTTCGGTTCTGCTCGATGTAAAGAGACGTAAGACACCCTTACCTACTCACTTTGACCAGTCCTTCCCCACAAACATGCACAAAGTATCCCTGAATGACTGGCGACCACAGCTCCAGCAGTCACCTGCACGCCATTTTGGTTGCTGATCACATGGGCACAACGTCATCACTAGTGGGGAGTTATTGTCTATAAATAGTAACATCAACCACATGTGTCAGTGCAATCACCGACCTAAAATATGTGTGCAGTGCAACACTTGTTTACCCCTTCGGTTACCTCGCGTTTTTTGGCTTTTTCCGGGTTTTTTTCGGCATTTTCCGGAGTTTACTGGTCTCGATCTAGATGTAAACATTACCACGTGTTTCCTATTTTCGGTTTCAAATAAAAACACACAAACAGTGATGACGTTTTCACCCACGTCACCCACGTGATCAGGGTTATGGTCGCCAGTCATTCAGGGATATTTAATGCATGTTTGGGGGAAGGACTGGTCAAAGCGAGTAGGTAAGGGTGTCTTACGTCTCTTTACATCGAAGGTAAGGGTGTCTTACGCCTCTTTACATCGAGCAGAACCGAAAACACCCGTAAAAGTGCGTGAAATTAGCTCCAATTATTTTCGTATTCTATTGTACAACATTACCCACCGTTCCTTTTGTGGGGCTGTTTCCTCTTTAAATTTTAGGATTTCTGTACGATTAAACCCATCCACCCCAAGCTTGTGACCTACAAGCGAACGTTGAAATAATTTGATCGAAGGTTGATGCATTCATTGTGATTGTTCCCAACAGCCTATAACTATAAGTATACGTAAAGGAAGTTTTGACATATGAAAACAGCTCATAGGGTAACGCCAGTGTTTTAGAATTAACTCAGGCCTACATAATTATAATAGATGATTGTACGGCTGTTTTTTTTTAAATTGAAGCCGAGGGGTAGTTGATAGCTGAAAATTTGGACTATGACTGGGGGGGGGGGGGGGGTCTCATGTGAGACGAGTTTATACAGAATAGCTAGTTGTGTTGTGATTCAGACCTTTAATTATTTGTTTACTTTATATGTTCATTTTTGAAGGTAAGATACATACACATGTCATTTACATGTAACCAAGATTATTCCAGTGGTAGGCTGATAAAATACCAGTACAAAATATAGACTAGGTTACAGGTAAAACATAGTCTGGGTAGGGCCTCAGGACCTGGCCAGCTCACGGGTTTATGTGCAGGCTTAGTTAAGGCATGTGCCACGCCCACGCCACGGTCACCATACAAGTGGCACCTGTGACGTTAGCGCAGGTGGAATTCGTTCGAGCAAAGAGACGTCATCTTGAGAAACTGAAACTGAGAGGTAGCTACTTATACTGTGGAAGTCAGGAATTTGTTCAGGAGGGATTCATGGACCTCAGACAATTTCAGACAGGTTGTGCACTGCATCAGATCTGACGCACTTGTCCGGCAGACCCTTTTTGAGTTTGATCAAAACCCTTTATCCTGGCAAGGTCTTGAAATGGAGATGAGGGGAAGGGGGAGGAGACAGTAGATAGGGTAAACTTAACTAAAAACTGATTCTTGATTATGTAAAATCCAACCGACGTCAGGAATTTGCCTCGCAAAACCAAAAGTGCGGTCACTTCAATTACCAAAACTAGAAAGATTCAAAGAAACTGGTGTCAGTTCAAGGAAATGCCAATGAAAATAAAGGCATATCTAAAACGATGGCACAGTGCGACGCTAAGGGCCACCCCAACTCGGCTGTTTCCGGGCGCCATGTGTTCCAAAGCGAATTTTTTTTTTTTTATTCAAATTGATCACTTGCTGACCCCTTGTTACGGTTAGCTGTTTCCGGGCGCCATGTGTTCCAAAGCGAATTTTTTTTTTTTATTCAAATTGATCACTTGCTGACCCCTTGTTACGGTTGAGCAACACTCCAAACAGTCTGATCCTGTGAGAGTCGCATAATGTATAATACGAGGTTCTGTAGAAGCTGTTAGTAGCCTTTGGATCTAAACCAATTGCTCATGAAATGGCAGTTTTTGATCGGTCGGATTTTACATCAGGCTTGAATACCTGCGTGATCTAGAATGATAGAATCTAATTCCCGACTGGAATCTCTCTCTTTACTTTTCAACTCTCCTCCCCACCCCTACCCCCCTTAGTTTTTTGCTCTGTAGCTTGATCTGTCTTGTCTCTCTCCCTCTCGAGCATCATAGCATGCGCGTGTGTGTTATAACGTGTCAGATGGTAACCACGTAGATCTAGCTAGGTAAGCCTACAAAACTGAGGCACTGACCATGCTTCCTTTCAAAAAAGTAGACTTAGGCAACAGGAAGGGACGTCAGTCGTTTGTGGACTCAGTGGATGGAGGGAACAGATGGAAATCAACAAGGCATAAAATATATTGTTCAACAGATAATGACTCATTTTGTTGCCGTTGATGGATAATTTGTTATCAGATAATGTGTACTGCCTTAACCTTCACAGTATTCATGCTGGTCGAAGTTTAGATCACCCCCTGGTCAGATTTTACATCACTTGTCGGATTTAGATTATCATGTAGGCCTACCCATGCTTCGTTCTTTAGCATATCATAAGATCGTAGTACCCCTTTAACTTTTTTTTTAAGACCAGTAAATGAGTAATCAATCACAGAAAGTATACTACAGGCATTAAGCTGCCCTAGCTAGTCATCTACGAAATATTTCTGAAGATAACGCATCAAAACTTGCACGTAACCTCGTTACCTTCTGACTGAATCGGTCGGTTTTACATCAGTTTACCCGCCTTTGCACAGCTACGAGCGTCCGTAAAAAAAAACAAAAAAAAAAACAAAACAAAAAAAACTGACGGTTCATGGCGCTTTGACGAACGAGTGTCGATGTTACACACCCTTGATTGGTCATCGTGTAAGATTAATAATAATCGAAACGATGCCTGTTGTGCTGTTAATGATAAGTGGAGTTGCAGTCACAAATTGCGAATCTTTCACTCAACGGAAGTCAGATTTTCTGCTGATCATGTTTTTAACCTCTGCAGACTTCAAGGATTTAAAAAATTGCGATGATTTGGTACTTATTTTCATTAAATTATTTTTTTTGTGTGCAAAAGGCCTTTTCAATTTTTATTAATTGTGGATGAAGAGTTTATCAGATTACCAGCTGTCTATGGAACTCTCAACATTCTTAGAAACCACATCTCGGCTGCCTCAATCTTCTTCTGGTTTTGCTTGTTGACTGTCCACGCCTCACAATCATTTTTTATAACATTATCGGTTCCATATTACATTCAAGAACTCTCTTCCTGGTGTTCATTGATAGGCATTTGTTGGTAAGAATGCTTTTCATCTTCTTGAATGCTGTGATGTGCATCTGCCATCTGGTGAAATGATCATTCCCAGATATCAAAAACTTAACAACCTGTCGCAAGGTTTTGCCGTTTACTGTTATTTTGCGTGACGGGTTTTCCTGTTTTTTACTGATCACCATGACTTCAATCTTCTTGCTATTTAGTTCCAACCTCTTACCTTTGCTTTCTATTTCTAGGAGAAACTGACTCCAGCTAGGAAAACTGACTGCAGGGATATCAGGTAGGAAGATTGACTGCAGGGAGTATCAGGTAGGAAAAACTTCATCAGCTTGGAAAACTGACTGCAGGGAGTATCAGGTAGGAAAATTGACTGCAGGGAGTATTAGGTAGGAAAACTGACTGCAGGGAGTATCAGGTAGGAAATTTGACTGCAGGGAGTATCAGGTAGGAAAACTGACTGCAGGGAGTATCAGGTAGGAAAATTGACTGCAGGGAGTATCAGGTAGGAAAACTGACTGCAGAGAGTATCAGGTAGGATAAACTGACTGCAGAGTGTATCGGGTAGGAAAACTGACTGCAGGGAGTATCAGTTAGGAAAACACTGCAGGGAGTATCAGGTAGGAAAATTGACTGCAGGGAGTATCAGGTAGGAAAATTGACTGCAGGGAGTATCAGGTAGGAAAACTGACTGCAGGGAGTATCAGGTAGGAAAACTGACTGCAGGGAGTATCAGGTAGGAAAAACTGACTGCAGGGAGTATCAGGTAGGAAAAACTGCCTGCAGGGTGTATCAGGTAGGATAAACTGACTGCAGGGTGTATCAGGTAGGAAAACTGACTGCAGGGAGTATCAGGTAGGTAAAACTGACTCCAAGGAGTTAGAAAAAAAACACAAAAAACCTGACTCCAGGGAGTCTGTTGAAAAACTGACTGCAGGGAGTAGTGGGTAGGAGAAACTGACTGATAGTGACTGTGGGTAGGAAAGCCTGACTTTGGTAATGTTGAAGTCTTAAGGGAATCTGGAAAGATGGAAGTTATCAAGTATGACCATGGGGCATCGGTCAACATTGTCCCCGTTGGTTAGGGCAGTATGGTAGGTGTCAATCATGTGGTCAAGCTGTATCCAGGTCACTGCAGATTAATAAAACAACTTGCCCTGTTGCTTGGTAAATGTGAGCCATCATCCTGAAACCAGTGCTTGCTCACTGAGGTGGAACAGCAGTAGAAGCAGAAATAGACTGTGATTGGTTTTTCAGTTTTCAGAGAGACTCATTCCTTGAAGTAACTTGTGCATTATTACTATTAGTGTACAAATTTAACCGTAAAGTTTTATGAAATAGGCAGTGGCTGGTTTTCCGTTTTCAGAGAGACATAAATTTGTTAAGTTGCGCATCAGTGTACAAATAAATTTAAAGTGTTATTAAGTAGGCAGTGATTGGTTTTCCATTTTCACAGAGATGTAATCCTTGTTCAGTAAATTACACATTAGTGTACAAATTTAACTTTAAAATGTTATTAAGTAGGCAGTGATTGGTTTTTCAGTTTTCAGAGAGATGCATACCTTGAAGTAAGTTGCACACAGATTTGAAGTGTTATTAAATAGGCAGTGATTGGTTTCCAGTTTTCAGAGAGACACATTCCTTAATGTAAGTTCTGCATTAGTGTACCAATTTAACTTTAAAAGTTTTATAAAATAGGTTGTGGCTGATTTTTCAGTTTTCAGAGATGCATTCCTTGAAGTAAGTTGCACATTAGCGTACAAATTTAACTGTAACGTTTTATAAAATAGGCAGTGGTTGGCTTTCCGTTTTCAGAGACTCGGAGAGACATTCCTTGAAGTAACTTGTGCATTTGTGTACAAATCTGAAGCGTTATTAAATAGGCATGGATTGATTTTCAGTTTTCAGTGGGACGCATTCCTTGAAGTAATTTGCGCATTAGTGTACAAATTTAACTTTAAAGTGTTATTAAATAGGCAGTGATTGGTTTTCAGTTTTCAGTGAGACGCATTCCTTGAAGTAATTTGCGCATTAGTGTACAGATTTAACTTTAAAGTGTTATTAAATAGGCAGTGATTGGTTTTCAGTTTTCAGAGAGATGCATTCATTGAAGTAACTTATGCATTAGTGTACAAATTCAACTTTAAAGTGTTATTAAATAGGCTGTGATTGGTTTTCAGTTTTCAGAGAGACTTATTCCTTGAAGTAAGTTGCACATTAGCGTACAAAAATTTAACTTTAAATTGTTATTAGATAGGCAATGATTGGTTTTCCGTTTTCATAGAGATGTATTTCTTGAAGTAACCTGCATATAAGTGTACAGATTTAACTTTAAAGTGTAATAAGCATTGGTTGGTTTTCAGGGAGACACATTCCTTGAGGTAATTTGCGCGTTAGTGTACAAATTTGACTTTGAAGTGTTATTAAGTAGGCAGTGGTTGGTTTTCAGAGAGATGCTTTCCTTGAGGTAATTTGCGCATTTGTGTACAAATTTAACTTTAAAGTGTTATAAGATAGGCAGTGACTGGTTTTTCAGTTTTCAGAGACACATTCCTTGAATTAAGTGTGCATTTGTCAATTGAACTTTAAAGTGTAATGAAATAGGCAGTGATTGGTTTTCCGTTTTCAGATAGACGCGTTCTTTGAAGTAACTTACACATTAGTGTACACATTTAAATTTAAAGTGTTATGAAATAGGCAGTGGTTGATTTTCTGTTTTCGGAAATGTATTTCTGGAAGTAAATTGCACTGTAGTATACAAATTTAACTTTAAAATGTTATTAACTAGGCAGTAATTGGTTTTCAGTTTTCAGAGAGATGCATTCTTTGAAATGACTTGTTTCTTAACCATTTGTAATCAGAGACCATTTGTTTTAGAACTGACAATTGTTTTTTCCTGTTTCAGACAGAGGATTCGACCTGAAGAGTGATGGTGGACTGGCTTCATTGATGGATGCCACACAGATGAGTAACCAAAATATAGAAATGATAAAAGAAAAGTAGTATGTATAAAAACAAAAAACAAAAACGCTGTGTTTTGTCTTGTTGGTTCTTATATGCAGTGTATCATGTATTTGTTCATTCTTTATTGAATTAAAGCTTTTTTGTATTTTTTCACATTTTAATAATGATACTTGAGCTAATAGAGAGATTTAATTCAGGAAGTAATTACCGGATTATGTGCTTGACAGTTTGCCCTTATTATCCAGGTTCAGGTTTTGAAGGAATCCTTGGATTTCCTGTGATGATATTTTTTCCTACCCCATTTTCACTACGCTGCCTGGATGGTGCAGAAGCTGGGGCAGTTTTTTTTAAAAATAATGTGATGATGATAATGTTCATGAGGATGATAATCACGATGCTATGAAGTCCCATCTGGGATTGTGACTACGTATAGGGCTGTACGGTACACTTACTGTCATAATATATCCTGGCATCAACCAGGCCTGAGAGATACAGACACCTGCAATGCTGGTCAGAAGATTTTAGCAGCACCCTCAGTGACACATCTGTGAAGTAGATGAGACTTGACTGTGGTTCCAGTCTTCTCAATGAGCCCATTGCTCACCCAACTCTGGGTAGGAGCCGGTTAGAGCTGATAAATCCCGCAATTTTTTTTTAAAGGACTGGTGGGGATTCGAACCCACAAATTCCAGTCAGTAGTCTGTTGCATTAACCAGATTTTCTGTAATGATACTCGTAAAGCTGCTTTAGGGGTTGCATGTGTTTTCACTGATGATACGCAGATTTCTGTATTTAGGGGATGAGTATATGCCTAATTTTTTTTTTTTTTTTTTTTTTTTTGATAATTGGATTTCTGCACCAAGTGAATAGATACATGTATTTTTTGTGAAAATACATTTCTGCATTTAGGGATGAAAAACCAGCTTCTATTTTCTGTGATGATACTCAGAGCTCTGCATTTAGGGGATTTGTACATGTACTTTCTGTGGTCATATTCAGATTTCTGCATTCAGGGGATAACTACATGTACCTTCCTGTGGTGATGCTGGGGGCTCGTTTAGTATAAATAATGTCCCCATCTTCTGGAAACTCTGTGCTAGAAATTTCCTGTTGAAGTCTTGTGTCTGTTTTAAAATGGTTATAGTCCTGATATGGCTCTACACAGCTGGGCTTAAAAAAACAGCAACAACAGTAACAATAACAAGGGGAATAAGTACATGCACTTTCTGTGGTCATGTTCAATTTTCTGCATTTGTGGGATAACTACATATACTTTCTGTGATCATATTCAGATTTCTGTATTTAGGGGATAACTACATTTCTGTGCTCATATTCAGATTTGTGCATTCAGGGGATAACTACGTGAACTTTC
The DNA here is from genome assembly GCA_030674185.1 of Monoplex corrugatus. NCBI lineage: Eukaryota > Metazoa > Mollusca > Gastropoda > Littorinimorpha > Ranellidae > Monoplex > Monoplex corrugatus. The sequence continues at coordinate 21,514 of JAPXFY010000858.1, forward strand.
TGTAGTCATATTCTGATTCCTGCATTTAGGAAATAACTACATGACCTTTCTGTAGCCATATTCTGATTTCTGCGTTTAGGGAATAACTATATGAACTTTCTGTAGCCATATTCTGATTTCTGCATTTAGGGAATAACTATATGAACTTTCTGTAGCCATATTCTGATTTCTGCGTTTTAGGGAATAACTATTTGAACTTCTGTAAGCCATATTCTATTTCTCGTTGTTAGGAGTAACTACATGAACTTTCTGAAGCATATTTGATTTCTGCATATAGGGGATAACTAAATTTTTTGTGGTCATATTGGATTTCTGCATTTTGGGGATAACTACTGAACTTTCTGTAGTCATATTCTGATTCTGTGTTTAGGGGATAATACTTGTACTTGTCATATTCATAATTAGGTTTCATCATTGAGGGGACAACTACATGTTCTGTGCATGGTCATATTCAGATTTCTGCATTTTGGGGATAATTGCATGAACTTTCTGCAGTCATATTCTGATTTCTGCATTTAGGGGATAATTACATGAACTTTCTGCAGTCATATTCTGATTTCTGCATTTAGGGGATAACTAAATGTATTTTTTGTGGTCATATTCAGATTTCTGCATTTAGGGGATACCCCCATGGGGGTGCCAGGAGCTCTTTGTATCACCACTGTATGGAAATAATGTGCTAGAAATTTCCTCTTTTCTGTCATTCTCTGTGTTTCTGCCTTGTTCATTTGCTTTCTTTATGATTTTTTTCCTATCACTTTCTGCCTGGCTAGCCCATTCACCTGTATGTGTTTGATAAAGTCTTACCAGCTTTCTCTTAGGATCGATAATTGGGTACATGTATTAAGTGCTTCTCCTTAGATTCACCTGTATGTGTTTGATAAAGTCTTACCAGCTTTCTCTTAGGATTGATAATTGGGTACGTGTATTAAGTGCTTCTCCTTAGATTATGTGTGTAAATGCATTAATATGTGTACTTATTTTTTCCTTTTTGTTTTTCCTGTTGAAATATTCTGTCTGGAAATAATGTGCTAGAAATTTCCTCTTTTCTCTGTGTTTCTGCCTTGTTCATTTGCTTTCTTTATGATTTTTTTCCTATCACTTTCTGCCTGGCTAGCCCATTCAAGTTTCAACTATATGTGTTTGATAAAGTTTTACCAGCTTTCTCTTAGGATTGATAATTGGGTACATGGTTCAATAGGCTATTGTACTGTGATGCTTCTGATAGACTAGTGAGCATTCTCAAAGGTGATTTATCCATGTTGTTACTAATTATTCCTTTTGTTTCTGTGCTCTACCATGCTGATTCAACCAGGAAACTTTATTATGTTTAATTTCACATTCTTCATCATTGTCATGTGCCTTGCTGCATGGTGTTGGCAGTCATGGCCCTCACTGCTCATGGCCTTCCATCTATCTTTTGTCACAGCAAGTACAAATCCCTCCTTTTCTGTCCCCATCTACTCTGCAAAACTGTCCATCATCAGGTGCCTTGCCGCATGGCGTTGGCGATCATGGACTTCCATCTGTCTCTCTCTCTTGTTGCTTCAAGCATCTCTTCCACCCTCTTTGTCCTCAGCCACTCTGCAAGTCTCTCTAGTATCTTCTCCCTGGTCTACCTGATGCTGTCTTCCCCTCCAGCTTTCCCGTCATGACCAGGTGCTCCAATTCCCCCCTCCTCATAAAATGGCCTGCAAATGTTGCCTGTCTTTTCCTAATCTTCGTTATGAATGATCTTCTTGTGTCTGCCTCCATCAAGACTGTCTCATTTGTTTTCTTTGCTGTCCATGGAACATTCAACATTCTTCTTAGAAACCACATCTCGGCTGCCTCAATCTGGTCCTTACGTGACTGTCCATGCCTACTTAGTATTCCTTTTCCCTCCAGCTTTCCTGTTACTAGGTGCTCTAGTTTCTTGTGCCTCTTAAATTAAAATGCTCTTTATGTTTTTGTCTTGTCCTAGTCTTCTTCATGAATGTTCTTTTTGTGCTTGCCTCTTTCAGGACTGTCTCTTTTGTTTTCTTTGCTGTCCATGGAACTCTTAACATTCTTCTTAGAAACCGCATTTCAACTGTCTCAATCTTGTTCTGACTTTCCAAGCTTCACATCCATAGGGCAATATCTGTTGTATATAACACTGAAGAACTCTCTTCCTGATGTTAAGTGAAGGCATTTGTTGGTAAGAACGCGTTTCATCTTCTTGAATGTTGTTTTAGCTTGGCCGATTCTACTGGCTATTTCTGGTGTGCATCTGCCATCTGGTGAAATGAGTGTTCCTAGACATGTAAACTTATCAACCTGTCTCAGTGTTGTGCCATGTGTGTGTGTGTGTGTGTTTGTTTTGTTTTGTTTTTGCATGAGGGGTTTTCGTGTTTTTTACTGATTATCATGACTTCAGTCTTCTTGGTATTTAGCTCCAGCCCTTTATTTCTGCTTTCTATTTCTATTGGACTGACAAAATTGTGTAGGTCTTTTTCATTTTCTGCAGTAAGGATAGTGTCATTTGCATAATGAAGATTGTTTAGCATTTTTCCTCCAACCTTTATCCTGGGACATTCTAGGTTTTTGATGATGGTTTTGCTGTAAAGTGAAAACAAATCTGGTGACATACCACACCCCTGCCTAACCCTTCTTTTGATATTTTGGAAAGAGCTTATATATCATTTTCTAGTGTCATTGCTGCTGTTTGTTCCCAATATATATTCCATTTCATTCTTAGATCTTTCCCATTAGCATTGAGCCTTTCTGTTGGGTTGATCAGTTCTTCATGTCTTATCTGACCAAAAGCCTGACTATAATCAACAAAACTTAAAATAAATCCTTTTTCAATTCAGTTGATCTTTTTATGAGAGTTCTTAAGATGTAAATGACACTAATGCAACGAATCCACAATGTTCTTCTGCTGTTTCTGTTTTGATTTTGTTCCTTATTCTCATAATGATTATTCTTCATAGAACCTTTGTCGCATGGCTTATCAAGCTGATTGTATGATGAAGTTCACATTCTATAGGCCCTTTTTTTTGGAAAGCACAGTGAAAATTGATTTTGACATATCTTTAGGGATTTTTCTGGTGTCATAAATTTCATTCTTAGGATGTATTTGGCGTAAATAATTCCTTTCCCTTAAGTAAATCCATATTGTTCTTCTGCTTTTTCTGTTTTGATTCTGTTCCTTGTCCCCATCATGAATATTCTTAATAGGATCTTTGTCGCATGACTCATCAGATTTCAGATCGCTAACATAGAATTTTGGAATTAAGCAGGAAAAGTGTGTTTTAAATGGAGACCTCTTAACCTTGTCATAAAAAATGTATTCATTTCTAAAAGTAAAGAGTAGGAAACATTAAAACCATATAAATATATAAAAGTAGGGAACGGTATAATGAAGAAGCCTGACATTCAATTTGCACTCATAGAACATGTAACTTGTAAGTCTGTTAAACTTTTGCTGTTGATTAAAATTCTGATGACCAAGATTTTTCCCTTTGAATTCATGAAACTGAAATTAGATATAGTGAATTGAAACAGGTGTGGTTTGTAAAGCATTGTTTTGGGTGTGATGATTTCATGATATTTATTACATTAAAAACATACTACAGAAGAATAAAGGCACCAAGAGTAAACTATTGACTAACTTGACCTTTGTAATGATGTCACATGATGATGATTGTAGAATATGCTGGATGAAAAAATGGAGGTGGTCTTTCGGAATTGATCCTTGTCTTGTCAAAGGCAGTCGGAGGAAAGCCTTTGATCAGAAAGGGAGAACATTTTGCCATTTCCTTCCCCCCCCCCCCCCCACTTTTTTTTTTTCCCACCAGATGGAGAGGAATTTTGTTGGAGGATGTATTTGGAGATGGTAACAAACTTGAAGGACATAACTCTTGAGAATTATCTCCCATGTTGTATAGAACTTCTCAATTCTAACACAGTTTGCGCTACCCATTCAGCTAGCATAGAAGCAGATACAAAGTACAAAAACAGTAAGCTCAGAACACAGGAGCGGGTGGGGTAATTGGTGATAATGACAAATTGTCACTGAGATGAAAGTGGGCGAGTGTGTTTGTGTGTGTGTGTGGGAGGGGGGGGTTGTTTTTGTTTTTAAGAGTGTTTTTTTTTTTCAATATTTGTGTTTTGTTATTGATATTAAAGTGTGTGTGTGTGTGTGTGTGTGTGTGGTGTGTGTGTGTGTGTGTGTGTGTGTGTGTGTGTGTGTGTGTGTGTGTGTGTGTTTTCCTGTTAGTGTGACAGCCCTTCACAAGCTGTGAGGGGTATATGTGTTGATTTTCATATCAGTGTGATTCTGATGAACTTTGTGTTTAAGCTGATTGTGGGGGAGAGAGTCTGTATATCATTATTATTGATATTGTCATTATCATGAGTATATTATTCTTGGTATGATGATGAAGGTGATGATGATCGATGACGATGATGATGATCATCATCATTTGTATCATTTCTTCCTACCTTTCCCTCAGAGAGTTGAAACAGAGTGTGTGTGGGTAACTGGAGAGAGGTTGATACCAAAAAAGGTTGATACCAAATTGAGACGATATATGCAAGTCTGAGATTGATCTCTGGAGACTGTGTGTCGAAACATGTCTGTTTTCTTGGCTATTAGAGTATTTATGGATGCACCTTTACATCTTGTATGTTCAGGGACAGCTGACAGAAAGCTGTAGACTGTATAAAGTTAGATCACACACCTGTCTTTGGCCAGTTTAACCCTTTGACTCCCACAGCATGTCCAGTGTCAACCATGCTAGCGAAGCAAAACCTTGGCCCTTTGATTCTCTCACCTTATCCACCAGCTTCCTGCAGAAAGCTGATGGATAGTGTGATGTGTCAGAGGGCCAAGTTTTTACGGTTCGTGGATATGATGTGGGACTCGAAGGGTTAAAGACAGTAGTTGAATGTAAAATGTCTGGTCATATACCTACCAAGAGAAATAAAGTGGGTAGTTTCTTTTTTTTTTTTTTCTTTCTTCTTTTTATTGCACTGTACTCGCATTTGATTTCCTTTTCCTATCATAATTTTCATCTCATATGTATGTTGTTTTTTTCTTTCGTGTGAGTGTTTATATTGTATTTTTCTGGGGTCTCTGGGTTTTATGGATGGATCTTTACAGTCTTTTGTTTTTCTTCATGAAATTCAGAACTTGACAGTAAATGGTTAACTCCAGTGGCATGTCTGTTAAAAAAAAAAAAAGATGTTGATTGACTCATTGCTTTGATGACAGAATGGGCCCCTAGAAAAATGTCTTGGCTATTGAAAGATGCAGTGTAACTGCTGGTGTCAATATTGGAACAGCATAAAGATTTGATTGACCAGATCAGATCCTGCTTGTGTGTACTTTAAAAATTGTGGGGGAAACATTGGATCAGCACAGAGATTTTGACTAGAATAGATCTGCTTGTGTTTACTATAAAAGTTAAGGGAAGACATTTTGTGCTGATGTCAAAGTGAAGATTTTTTTTTTTTTTTTTGAAGATTGATCATTTGACCATGTCTTTAGTATTGTGTGTGACTGCTGTGTGTGTGTGTGTGTGTGTGTGTGTGTGTGTGTGTGTGTGTGTGTGTGTGTGTGTGTGTGTGTGTGTGACGTGTGTTGACAGTAAACAGCGTGCGGATAGCAGTACGGCATGATATTCGTTTAAATGATAACTGATTGCTGTTCACTGTGATATGTATATATACTGTAGTCAGTTGAGAATCAGACAGCGACGAGTAAAGACGTAGAAGCATTGCCCTGTCTTCCGAGTTGGCTGTAGAAAGAACGAAACATGGTGTCAGAATTGTGATTACGAATTCCAACAAAAATCCAGAATATTGAAGACTAAAGTTCAACCATGGAAGATGAACAAGTAGAGAGAAAAGCCAGTCGACGACATGCCAAGATTCCCTTGCCTCCTAAACTTGATGTGAATGGAGGAAACCTGCAGAGCAGCTGGAGGAAATTCAAGAGGCTTTGGGACAGCTATGAAATTGTGACAACACAGACAGAAGAAGACTCAACATACAGAACAGCAGTTTTTCTTTCTTGCATCGGGCTGGATGCTATGGACATCTATGAAGGATTGGCATTTGCTAATGAAGCTGAAAGAAATGACATGGACACTGTTCTCCAGAAATTCGAAGAATACTGTGTGGGTTCAACCAATGAAACTTACGAAGCATTCAGATTCAACTGCAGACATCAAGCAGCAGGAGAATCTATCGAACAGTTTGTAGCAGAACTGCGGAGACTGATCAAGACCTGTAACTATGGTGCACTGGAAGACAGACTGTTGAGAGATCAAATCATACTGGGTGTACATGACGAGACACTGCGATCAAAATTACTGGAAGTGCGACAGCTGACGTTGACTGCATGTATTGATATGTGCAGAGCGCATGAATCAAGTCAACATCAAACCGTCCAGATGATGAGAAAAACGCAGGACACGCAAGAAGTCCAAGCTTTGAAAGAAAAGAAGACAGCAAAGCAGTATAGCAAAGGAAACAAACCAGAGTACAGAGAGAAATGCGGATATTGTGGTGGAAAGCACCCAAGAGCAAAAGAGAAATGTCCAGCATTTGGAAGAAAATGCAAAGCTTGTGGAGGAAATAATCACTTTGTTTCATGCTGCAGAACACCCAAGAAAAATCAAAAGAAAACAAGAGTTCGGCACTTCGAAGAAGAAGAGACTGACACTGAAAGCGATAATGAAATCCTCGGGATCGAAGACAAAACCAGAAAAAAGGAGAGAAACATACGAGCAAAAATGCTGATAAATGAGATGCCGGTAACATTTCTTCTTGACACAGGTGCAACAACAAACGTGATGTCTGAGAGCCTGTACAGAGAAGTCACAGGAGATGAAAGAAAGTTTGACCTGCAAGAGACAAAGAAGAAGCTGGTGATGTTCAACGGAACAGAAATGAAGCCTGTGGGGGAGATAGTGCTGTGAGTGAAAAACCCCAAGAACAGAAGGAAATACAAAGTCAACTTCGCGATCACCAAAAGGGACTGTAAGCCAGTACTCGGACTGAAAGCTGTACAGCACATGCAATTGTTGACGATCAATGAAGAGAACATTGCAACGATAGCGGCGAATCAGAAAGAGGAGGAAAATGCAAAAGATTTGCTCACAAAGTACAACGATGTCTTTGAAGGAGAAGGAAAACTAGAAGGGAAATTACACCTAGAAATAGACCCCAGTATTGCTCCAGTGAAGATGCCTTGCAGAAAGTGGCCGATAGCAGTGCAAGAGAAAGTGAAGGACGAGCTGAAGAGGTTGAAAAAACTGGACGTGATCACTAAAGTAGACACGCCAACGGAGTGGATAAGCAGTTTGGTCGTAACAACAAAGAGCAATGGGAAAGTCAGACTGTGCATCGACCCTAAGCCACTGAACAAAGCCCTCAGGAGAAACGAATACCCCATGCCAACCATTGATGACGTACTGCCTCTCCTCAAAGATGCAAAATACTTCACACACCTGGACGCGAAAAACGGGTTTTGGCACGTTGAACTGGACGAAGACAGCAGCTACCTGACAACATTTGAGACGCCTTTTGGCAAATACCGATGGAAACGAATGCCCTTTGGAATTTCACCAGCCCCAGAAGAATTCCAGAGGAGGATTGACATCGCTCTGGCAGGACTGCCAGGCGTGGTGGCGGTTCATGATGACATCTTTGTTTTTGGCAGAGGACCAACCGACAAAGCAGGAGCACAAGTTCATGATACCAACCTGAACCGTTTGCTACAACAATGCCGAGAGACTGGAATCAAACTCAACAAGGAGAAGGTTGAGATGAAACGAACAGAGATATCATATTTGGGACACATCTTCTCAAGAGAAGGCTTGAAAGCCGACCCAAAGAAATTGGACGCTGTCCAACAACTCCCAGTGCCAGAAGACAAAGCAGCTGTGCAGAGACTACTCGGTGTAGTCGGATACCTTCAGAAATTTGCACCGAACCTGTCTGAGGCAGCAGCACCACTCAGAGAACTGGTCAAAAAAGACGTCCACTTCAGATGGGATGAAGACGTCCACGGAGAAGCCCTGAAGAAAGTGAAGAAGATACTCTCTGAGCCACCGGTACTACGCTATTTTGACTCTTCAGGAAAGCGTACAACCACCCTTCAGTGTGATGCTTCACAGTTTGGACTTGGAGCTTGTCTCATGCAGGATGGCCAACCGATTCAGTACGCATCACGAGCCTTGACCGAGACAAGAAAAAGCTATGCTCAAATAGAAAAGGAGATGTTGGCAATACTCTTCGGTCTGGAAAGGTTTGAGAGATATGTCTATGGAAGAGACATCCTGGTGGAGACCGACCACAAACCACTAGAGACCATTCACAAGAAGAGCCTGCTCTCAGCACCTAAGAGGATTCAGAGGATGCTACTCAGAACTCAGAAGTTCAGGTACACGGTAGTGTACAAGCGTGGATCTGAGATGCACCTGGCTGACACCCTCAGCAGAGCAGTCTGTGGAAATGCGGAACAGCAAGTCACCCACAAGGAAGCCGTTTTCCTCACAGACCTGGAGAAAACAGACTCATTGCAAGAACTGGCCATCAGCCAAGAGAGACTGAACAGTCTGCAGCAAGCAACTCAGGAAGATGCAACCATGAAAACCATGAAAGCTGTCATTCTACAAGGCTGGCCAGAGGAGAAACAACAACTTTCATTACAGTTACAAGAATACTTTCCTTTCAGGGAGGAACTGTCAGTCCACAACGGACTTGCCTTCAAAAGCCACAGAGTAATTGTACCTGAAAGTGAAAGAGCAGACATCCTTGAGAAACTTCATGCAAGCCACTCAGGAATTCAGAGCTGCATAAGAAGAGCACGTGAGGTAGTCTACTGGCCCAGGATGAACATGGACATTGAAGATTTTGTCAAAACATGCAGCGCCTGTAACACTACCAACGTGGTCAGCAGAAGGAACCACTTATCGGTACAGAGATCCCTGACCTGCCCTGGCAACACATCGCTTGTGACATCTTTGAACATAATGGCAATAAATACCTGGTCACGGTCGATCACTACTCTGATTTCTTTGAGATTGATCGGTTACAAACAAGAGAATCCAAAGAGGTCATCATCTGTCTGAAGAGACACTTGGCAAGACACGGAATACCAGAACGCCTGACAACAGACTGTGGAACTCAATTCACATCAAACCAGTTTGGAAAGTTCAGAAAAACATACGGGTTTGAACACGTAACAAGCTCACCACACTACCCTCAGTCCAATGGAAAAGCAGAGAGCGCGGTGAAGGCTGCAAAGACGTGCACGAAGAAGGCAGAACACAACAATCAAGATCCCTTCCTTGCTTTACTTGAGCTGAGAAACATCCCGGCAGAGACTGTAAACAGTTCGCCTGCTCAGAGATTGTTCGGCAGAAGAACACGAACACAAGTGCCGACGTCAAAGACATTACTCCTACCTACAGTTGTACCAATCAAGAAAGAACTTGAGAAAAGGAAACTGAAGCAAGCGCACTACTACAACAGAAGCGCAGTAGAGCTGACAGAACTGAGTCCGGGACAGATTGTGAAATTCCAACCTCCAGGATCCAAAAAGTGGATCAGCGCCAAAGTAGACCAACAGGTGAACATCCGGTCATACAACATTCGCACAGAGGACGACGTCAGTACAGAAGGAATCGTCATCAGCTACAAGACACAACAGAAACAGAGCTTCAGCAGACAATCGACCCTCAACGACTTGTCCAGAGAAGGATGATTTCTGGAAGACATCAGAAAAGCGACACATCGGGCAAGCAACAGCAAATCATCATTCCATCAAAACAGATGCTGGAAGATAACAAGAAAACTGGAACTGGAACAGATGTCAGGACGCCAGCATCGTCTGTCCGTGAGAACTCATCTGAACAGTCACCAGTCATCAAAATGTCTGAGACAAACAGCGTCAAGGAGCCAGATGAAGTTATCAAACAAATAAGGACAGGACAACCCGAACCAGTTAGTTCTCCTTACAGAACAAGATCTGGAAGACAAAGCAAAAGGCCAGATTTCCTGAAATATGAATGAAACTGAAGACTCTACCACAATCAGATAAACTCAAAGCATTGCGAAATATGGACATGATAATGATGGATAGTATAGTGATCAGAGATAAAATGAGGTGAATGAATGATTGGGCCCTGTGCGTGAGAGAAAGAATGAGTGTTTGTTAAGTTAATGGTGTGATAAAGGTAGGAAACACATTTATTTCGTATGGACTGAAAGATAGGAAAAATGATTAATTGATTTTGTTTCCTTGAAGAAAGGGAGATGTGACGTGTGTTGACAGTAAACAGCGTGCGGATAGCAGCACTGCATGATATTCGTTTAAATGATAACTGATTGCTGTTCACTGTGATATGTATATATACTGTAGTCAGTTGAGAATCAGACAGCGACGAGTAAAGACGTAGAAGCATTGCCCTGTCTTCCGAGTTGGCTGTAGAAAGAACGAAACAGTGTGTGTGTGTGTATACATGTGTCTGTGTGGGTGGGTGTTTAACCATCTTTCATATATATATATATATATATATATATAAAATTATATATATATATGCATATATATATTGTAGATAAACCATATATATGTGTGTGTGTTTGTGGATGTGGGTGGTTTTTTTTTTGTTTTTTATTAGGGCGGGTGGGCGGGTATTGTTTGGTATTTGTGTGAGTTTTGTTATTGATATTTAAGTGCGTCTGTGGTTGTGTGTGTGATTGTGTGTGTTCCCCTGTGGGATGCCAGGGCTGTTTCAGCATAAATAGTATCCCCAACTTCTGTAAATTCTGTGCTAGAAATTTCCTGTTTTCTGTCACTCTCTTTGTTTGTTTCTTCCTCCTTTGCTTTGTCATTTCTTCCTATCATTTTCTGCCTTGCTGGTCCTTTCACCTGTATGTGTTCGATAAAGTCTTGCATACTTTCTCTTAGGATTGATAATTGGGTACATGTATTGTTTTTTTGGCTCTATAGAAGTGAGATATGCAGAAGCAATTTTAGATAATGTATGCCCGTTTTTATTTGTTTTTGTGTCCTTCTGAATGTTTAAATTTGTATTAACGTGTGTTTTTTAAGTCCCCTGTGCAATAAATTAGACGGATTGGTCAGTGCTGAGGGCATCTCCTTAGATTATGTGGGCGAATGCATTGACGTGTACTTTTTTTTTGCTGTTGAAGTTTTGTATGTGCTTTGAAATGATTATAGCCCTGATATGGCTCTACACAGTCGGCTGGGTTTTAAACAAAAACGGTAAAAACAAAAACAAGTGCGTGTGTGAGTTTGTTTGTTTGTTTTCTTAGGGCAGGTATTGTTTGGTATTTATGTGAGTTTTGTTATTGCTATTAAAGTGTGTGTGTGGGCACGTTGTGTGTGTGTGTGTGAAGATTGATTACTTGACCATCTCTTTAGTGATGTGTGTGAGTGAGAGTTGTGCGTGTGTGTATGTATGTATGTGTGTGGGTATGTGTTTGACCATATTTCGTGTGTGTGTGTGTACAGGAGTGTATGTGTGTGCGTGATGTGTGTGTGTGTTTAGGACGGGTATTTGTTCTATATTTGTGTGAGTGTCTTGTTGTGTGTTCCAGGGTTGGTGTTCTGTGTAGTTTTTAGTTTTGTTTTGTTTTGTTTTGATAATATTGTAGTGTTTACAGAGAGATAGAGAGAGAGTGTGTGTGTGTGTGTAAGCATTCTCTTTTGTTTTCTTCATGTATTTACTTATTTTAGTGCATGTGTCATGAATGGCTGACTTTTTTAATTTTTGGTTTTCTATAGTTTTTTTGTTTTTTTTGTTTTTTTGAGAGGGTGGGGTAATTGGTGATAATGACAAATTGATACTGAGATGAAAGTGGGCAAAGTGTGATGTGTTTGTGGGATGTGTGTGTGTTTCTAAAAAAAAATTTTTAGGGCGGGTATTTTTTGGTATTTGTGTTTTGTTATGAAAGAGAGAGAGAGAGTGTGTGTGGTGTGGGGGGGGGGGGGGGTGTATGTGTGTGTGTGTGTGTGTGTGTGTCCTGTGGTCATGACAGCCCTTCAGAAGCTGTGAGGGGTATATGTGTTGATGTTCATGTCAGTGTGATTCTGGTGGACTTTTTGTTAAGCTTATTGTGGGGGGGGGGGGGAGAGTCTGTACATCATTATTATTGAAATGATACAAATGATGATGATGATCATCATCATCATCATCATTATTTGTATCATTTCTTCCCATCTTTTCCTCGGAGTTGAAACAGTGGGTAAATGGAGAGAGGTTAATACCAAAAAAGGTTGATACCAAATGTGCGTGAATGCATCAACATGTGTGTACTTTTTTTCTGATATGGCTCTATGCAGTCAGCTGGGTTTTAGACAAAAACAGTGATAATAATAATTTTAAAAAAAAGTATGTGTGTTTGTTTTTTGTATTTTGTTTTTGTTTGTTTTTTGAGGGCAGGTATTGTTTGGTATTTGCATGGGTGTTTTGTTATTGATATTAAAGCTGTGTGTGTGTGTGTGCCCATGCGCACGCGAATGTGTGAAGATCGATTATTTGACCATTTCTTTAATGTGTGTGTATGTGAGTATTGTACATGTGTTTATGTATACATGTATGTGTTTGACCATCTTTTTTCATGTGTGTGTGTGTTCAGGAGTGTATGTGTGTGCATGTGTAATGTGGTTGTGTGTGTGCTTTTTTTTGTTTTTTGTTTTTTATGCGGTGTTTGTGTGTTTGGGAGTGTATGTGTGTGTGTGCGTTTTTGTTTTTGTTTATTTTTTTCTTTAGGTCGTTGTGTGTGTGTGTGCGTGTGCGTGTGCGTGTGCGTGTGTTTCCTGTGAGTGTGACAGCCCTTCAGAAGCTGTGAGGGGTGTATGTGTTGATTTTCAGATCAGTGTGATTCTGGTGGACTTTGTTTTAAGCTGATTGTGGGGGAGAGAGTCTCAGTCTGTACATCATTATTATTGATATGATCATTACCATAAGTGTATTATTCTCATTGGGATGATGATGATCATCATCATCATTTGTATCATTTTTTACCATCTTTTCCTCAGAGTTGAAATAGAGTGTGTGTGCGTAACTGGAGAGAGGTTAATACCAAAGTAGGTTGATTCCAAATGTGCATGAATGCATTGACATGTGTACTTACTTTTTTCTTTTTGTTTTTTGTTTTGCTGTTGGAATTTTGTATGTGCTTTGAAACGTTTATAGCCCTGGTATGGCTCTATGCAGTCATCTTGTTTTTAAACAAAAAGGGTTTTAAAAACAAAACAAAAAAACAATTGTGTGTGTGGGTTTTTTAGGGCAGGCATTGTTTTGTATTTACATGGGTGTTTTGTTATTGATATTAAAGTGTGTGTGTGTGTGTGTGCGTGCGCGCGTGTGTGTGCGTGCGCGCGTGTGTGTGTGTGCGCGCGTGTGTGTGTATGTGAAGACCATCTCTTTAGTGTGTGTGAGTGATTGTTGTGTATGTCTGTGTATACATATGTATGTGTGGGTATGTTTTCGACCATCTTTCATGTGTGTGTGTGTGTGCGTTAAGGAGTGTATGTGTATGTTTCTGGTTCTGTATGTGTGTGTTTTTTTGGGGGGGAGGGTGGGGTGGTGGTGGTTAGGGCGGGTATTCTTTTTGTAATTGTGTGTGTCGTGTTATTGATATTAAAGTGTGTGTGTGTGTGTGTGTGTGTGTGTGTGTGTGTGTGTGTGTTTCCTGTGAGTGTGACAGCTCTTCAGAAGCAGTGAGGGGTATATGTGTTTTTCATATCAGTGTGACTTTTGTGTTAAGCTGATTGTAGGGGAGCGAGTCTGTACATCATTGTTATTGATGTTATTATCATTAGTATATTATTCTCATTGGGCTAGTGGCCAGCTGGGTTATAAGCAATATGAACTGAAGTGAATTCTCATTGGGATGATGATGATCATCATCATCATCATTATCATTTGTATCATTTCTTCCCATCATTTCCTCAGAGAGTTGAAACAGAGTGTGTGTGGGTAACTGGAGAGAGGTTAATACCAAAGAAGGTCGATACCAAATGTGTGCGAATGCATTGACATGTGTATTTACTTTTTTTTCTTTTTTGTTTTGTTTTGCTGTTGAAGTTTTGTATTTGCTTTGAAATGCTTATAGCCCTGATATGGCTCTACACAGTCGGCTGGGTTTTAAACAAAAACGGTAAAAAAGCAAAACTAGTGTGTGTGTGTGTTTTTTTTCTTTTCTTTTTTTGAGGGCTGGTATTGCTTGGTATTTGCGTGGGTGTTTTGTTATTGATATTAAAGTGTATTTGTGTATGTGTGTGTGTGTGTGTGTGTGCGTGTATGTGTGAAGACCATCTCTTTAATGTGTGTGTGTGTGATTGAGTGTTGTGTGTGTGTGTTTATGTATATATATGTGTGTGGGTATGTGTTTGACCATCTTTCATGTGTGTGTGTGTGTTTGTGTGTACATGTCTGTGTGTGTGGGCATTCTTCAGGAGTGTATGTGTAATGTGGTTGTGTGTGTGTGTTAAGGAGTGTATGTTTGTGGTTGTGTGTGTTTGTGTTTTTGTTTGCTTTTTTATTTTTTAGGGTGGGTATTTTTTTGATAATTGTCTTATTGATAAAGTGTGTGTGTGTGTGTGTGTGTGCGTGCATTCAGGAGTGTATGTGTAATGTGGTTGTGTGTGTGTGTGTAGTTTATTTTTTTTGTTTTGTTTTTTAGGGCGGGCAATTTTTTTTTGGTAATTGTGTGAATGTCTTGTTATTGATGTTAAGTGTGTGTGTGTGTGTGTGTGTGTGTGTGTGTGTGTGTGTGTGTGTGTGTGTGTGTGTGTGTGTGTGACAGCCCTTCAGAAGCTGTGAAGGGTATATGTGTTGATTTTCGTATCAGTGTGATTTTGTCTGCTGTCCCATTCACCTGTATGTGTTAGTAAAGTCTGATGTACTTTCTCTTAGGATTAATAGTTGGGTACATGTATTGAGTGCAATTTTGGCTCTAGGGAGATGAGATATGCGAAAGCAATTTTAGGTAATTTAAGCCCGTTTTTATACATGTTTTAGTGTCCTTAGTTATGTTTAAATTTTGTAATCATGTATTTTTTAAATCCCTTGTGTGATAAAATGGACGGAATGGTCAGTGCCAGAGGCATCTCCATAGATTATGTGTGCAAAGGCATTGATATGTGTACTTTTCTTTTTTTTTGTTTTTTTGTTTTTTGTTTTGCTTTATATGTTTTGAAACAGTTATAGCCCTGATATGGCTCTACGCAGTTGGCTGGGCTTTAGAAAAAGGTAACAAATGACAAATAACTCTGTGGGAGTATGTGTTTGACCATCTTTCGTGTGTGTGTGTGTGTGCGCAGTATGTGTGTGTGCGCGTGCGCATTGGGTGCGCATGTGTCCTGTCTGAACGCCATGTTTAAGTAAGTTGTGAACACAGGTTGTTCCCCCGTTGGGATGCTGGGGGCTCTTTCAGTATAAATAGTATCCCCACCTTCTGGAAAATTTCTGTGCTAGAAATTTCCTCTTTTCTGTCACTCTCTTTGTTTCTTTCTTACTCCTTTGCTTTCTGTCATTTCTTCCTATCGTTTTCTGCCTTGCTGGTCCATTCACCTGTATGTGTTCAATAAAGTCTTAAATACTTTCTCTTAGGATTGATAATTGGGTACTTGTACTAAGTGCATTTTTGACTCTAGGGAAGTGAGATATGCAGAAGCAATCTTAGGTGTATGTTTTAGTGTCCTTAGTTATGTTTATTTTATTTTTTTCACTCAGTTGTTTTTTTTAAATCCCCTGTGCAATAAAATTGGATGGAGTGGTCAATGCCAGGGCATCTCCTTAGATTATGTGTGAATGCATTGATAAGCATACTTTTTTTCCTATTTTTTTTTGTTTTTGTTTGCTGTTGAGGTATGTTTTGAAACTGTCATAGCCCTGATATGGCTCTACACAGTCGGCTGGGCTTTAAACAAAAATAACAATAACACAGGTTGTACTCATACCATGAGTGTTGTTGATTTTTTTTTAAATGTGGACATGGAACTGCATAGTGCCGTGAAATTTGTGTTCAGTTAGACAGAAAATTGTTAGATTAGGAACTTTTCCCATCAGATTGTGGTTTGTGATTATAAATTGTGGTTTGTGATTACAAAACTACAAACATTTGTTACGCATTATTGTAATGTTTTCCATAGACTTCAGTAAACTTGTGATGCACAATTAGTATCTGGGCAGGGCAGTAGGTTTTCAGTACAACATCATTGAAATTTGCCCCATAGTTAAGTAAATCTTGTCAGAATATTAACAAGATGAAAGCAAAGCAGTGTCGCCCTAATGACCAGAAGTTTTCAGTCCCTGTTGTCGAAGTGTTCACAAAATTCACGAATAGCGATTTCACAGTAAATGCTACCTGCTTTCAGGCCCACCCAGCTCATCTTGACAATGATGTGACATGTACAAAAAGTTGGCACACTATAGGTGGCAGCACACTCAGAGGGAGTGCAACTACCTTCAGGCTAGTTGCATAATGGGAAGATGTGCTGTCCACCAAGAGCCCAAGGTACTGTAGATGGCCTAACAGTCAGGCTGGTTTTGTGATGGGAACAATGAAGTATTGACTTGGATCTGACATGACGTGCAACCATCAAGAGCCCAGCACACTCAAGATGGGAGTGCCACGGCCTTCAGGCTGGTTTTGTGATGGCAGGACAGTCAGAGGGGAGTGTTCCCATCTGAAGGCTGGTTTTGTGATGAGAATGATGAAGTATTGGCCTAGATTTGACATGACGTGCAACCATCAAGAGCCCAGCACACTGTAGGTGGCAGCACACTCAAGATGGGAGTGCCGCGGCCTTCAGGCTGGTTTTGTGATGGCACTAGTCTAGTGCTGATGTAGCCCAGCACACTGTAGGTGGTAGCACACATATAGGAGAGTGACCTTAACCTCAGGCTGGTCTGGTGGGCCATATATTGAGACTATGCTGACATTTTGAGTGTGCAGCACTTTGCTGTTGGGTCAGATCATGGCTGTGGTGGGCCATTTGGCTGTAGCAGCTTGTGGATATGGAAAAAGTCCTTTGTTGCTTTCGTAGTGTTTGTATTTACAGGTTTGTGCTAGGTCAGGTGGAAAAAGAGAGGAAAGGAAAAATGGGAAAAAAATAGGAGGGAAAAAAGGGAAACATTCAATCTGTTAGCAAGCTGCAAGAGAAGAATGTATCCCATACAAGAACAGAAAGCAGCACAGCAACAACCACAAACACATGCCTGTGACAGTTCCTGGACCAGTTTTGTGTGTATGTGTGGAATGGGTGTGACCGTGCTGATTAAAAAAAAAAAAAAAAAAAAAAGAGGAAAACAAAAAGAAAAAAAAAGAACAGAAAGAAAAAATGTCAGAAAAGGGAGAAAAGAAAAAAACAACAAATGAGCAAAAAAAAAGAACAAAAAAAAGACCATACTGTGTAGATTGCAAACCTGTTTCTAGCAGGATCTTCGGTGGTTCAGGACTGGCTGCTGGCAGCATGGGACACCAGCAGTATTGACACTGTGTGCTGTTGACAAGCATGGGGGACACCAGCAGTATTGACACAGTGTGCTGTTGACAAGCATGGGGGACACCAGCAGTATTGACACTGTGTGCTGGTGACAAGCATGGGGGACACCAGCAGTATGGACACTGTGTGCTGTTGACAAGCATGGGGGACACCAGCAGTATTGACACTGTGTGCTGTTGACAAGCATGGGGGACACCAGCAGTATTGACACTGTGTGCTGTTGACAAGCATGGGGGACATCAGCGGCAACATTGTGATCTTCACTGCTTCTTGGTGGATTGTGTGAAATGTGTGAAGTGACAACAGAATTATTGTGATCTTTAGAGTATCATAAGTGGTGTGATGTGGTGCATGTATTGTGTGAAGGCTGTATGTAGAATTTTGTTGAAAGCATTCTGTTGTGCGTGTATATTCAGCCTGTGTTGGTGTGAGATGAATTTTTTTTCTTGCCGTTCTTCCCATGTCATTTTCTATTTGAACATTTTTTTTTACTGTGTGTATGTGGTTTCTGTATGTGCATTTTTTTGTTTTTTTAAGGGGCATGTAATATTTGTGTGTGCATATGGCGTGTGTGAGAGTTATGTGTGTTTGTGTTTGCTTTTTTTTTCTTTAACATATATGTGTGGTCTTGTATTCTTTCATTCTTTTTTTTTCAAATCTTGTAATGTATGGTTTCTCACTTTGCTGGGCATGGGACGTTGGGGAAAGGGGGGTATGGGGGGGGGGGGGGGAGGCTGTGTTTATGTGGAGATGGGCGTGTGTGTGTGTGTGTGTGTAGTTTGGTGCACATGTGCACAAATACACTGATTCTTCTCCTGATGAGTCTGCATTTTGAAAAAAGTACAAGGAACTTTCCTTAAGTTATGAAATGATATGTGAGACAAAATCCACATTTTGTGAGAAAAGGAAAAAGATATTTTCCATGATACAGATAGTAGGAGCCTAAAATAGAAAAAAAAGACAAGTTCTTAGACAAGAGATTAGACAAGAATCAAAACGGGAAAAAAGTGAAGAGCAAGGAAGTCTCCTTATTACAAAAAATGGAAAACTGACATAAAAACATAAAGCAGAGAGATGGTCTAGCTTCAAGCACAGCTAAAATTAAAGAGTGACTCACAATTCATGTGGGAACAATTTGATGGACCACGTCTTCTCCTTAAAAAACAAAGAAACAAAAAATAACACCACTGAAGGAAAAAAACAAAACAAAAAGAAAAGTACAGTATGTGCTGACATTTAGTGTTCACTTGACAAAGGTTGAAATAGGAAAGTTCAGGGTTCATCAGCATTCTCTCATTCATGAAAAAAAATTACATTTTTTTTCTTCAATTTGTAGTCATCATTCATTAGCTTGCCTGTTTGATTTCACAGTTGCCGTTGTACTTAAAGTTACTGTTGTTTTCTATGTTAATGTTGTTCTCTAAGTTACTGTTGTTCTTCAGGTTACCATTATCCAAAGTCTGTTGCTCTTGCCGGGGGCTCTTTCAGTATAAATAGTATCCCCACCTTCTGGAAATTCTGTGCTAGAAATTTCTTCTTTTCTGTCACTCTTTGTTTCTGCCTTGTTGCCGTGCTTTCTGTCATTTCTACTTATTTTCTGCCTTAATGGTCCATTCACCTGTATTTTTTTCGATAAAGTCTTACGTGCTTTTTCTTCGGATTGATAATTGGGTACATGTATTGAGTGCATTTTTTGCTCTAAGGAGGTGAGATATGTGGAAGCAATTTTAGGTAATTTTTGCCTGTTTTTTATATAGATCTATGTTTTGGTGTCCTTATGTATGCTTATATTTGTATTCAGGTGTGTTTTTTAAATCTCCCTGTGCGATAAATCGGACGGAATGGTCCTATGCTGGAGGCATGTCCTTAGATTGTGTGCGCAAATGCATTGATGTGTGTACTTAATTTTCTTTTCTTTTTTTTTTCCTGTTGAAGTTTTGTATGTTTTGAAGCGGTTATAGCCCTGATATGGCTCTGCACAGTCGGCTGGGCTTTAAACAATAATAAAAGTAAAAAATGTTGCTCTCGAAGTTACTGTTCTTCACATTACTGTTCTCATTACTGTTGTTCTCCATCTTACTGTTCTCTAAGTTACTGTTGTTCTCCTCCTCTTGTGGGAACGCTGGGTGCTCTTTCAGTATAAAGTATCCCCACCCTCCGGAAATTCTGTGCTAGAAATTTCCTCTTTTCTGTAATTCTCTTTGTTTCTCTGCCTTGCTTTTTTGCTTTCTGTCATTTCTTCCTATCATTTTTGCCTTGCTGGTCTATTCACCTGTATGTATTCGAAAAAAGTCTTTATACTTACTCTTAGGATTGATAATTGGGTACATGTATTAAAGTGCATTTTTGAATCTAGGGAAATGAGATATGGGGAAGCAATTTTAGGTAATTTAGGCCTGTTTTTGTGTGTGTATGCTTTAGTGCTAAGGTCATCTCCTTAGAGTATGTGCACAAATGCATTGGAATGTGTACTTAATTTTCTTTTTCTTTAACTGTTTGAAGCATTGTGTATGTTTTGAAACAGTTATAGCCTTGATATGACTCTACGTAGTTAGCTGGTCTTTAAACAAAAAAAAAACAGCAATGACAATGTTATTCTTCTCTTTACTGTTGTTCTCCAGGTTACTGCTGTTCTCCAGTTTACTTTTGTTCTCTAGTTTACTCTTCTCCAGTTTGCTGTTCTCCATGTCACTTGTTCTCCAGGTTACTGTTCAAGTTTTGGTAGTTCTCCAGGTTACTGTTCAAGTTTTGGTAGTTTTCCAACTTACTGTTCAATTACTTTTCAATTACTCTTGTTGTCCAGCTTACGGTTGTATTCCAAGTTACTGTTGTTCTCCATATTACTATTATTCTCGAAGTCACTGATCACATTACTGGTGTTCTCTAAGTTCTCCAAAATACTGGTGTCTCCAGTTGGTGGTTCTCCAAGTTAAGGTTGTTATTCCGGTTACAAAAACTAAAAGAAATAAAAATGTGAAGTTAGTTTGATATTTTTTTTTTTTTATCAAAGTTAAATATGTGAATTTAAATTTCCATTGCTTTTACAACTTTTATTATTTCATTAGGTGTGTTGTAATGTTAAATTTGAGTATTTTGATTTTGGATGTTTTCTGGAATTTGGATGTTCTTTTCTGGAACATAATTTACAGACGTGTGTTGGTAATATTGTGGAATACATATTGCAGTTGCTCTGAGTATCTAGTATTGTCATGATGTTGGGGAACACATTCGACTTGCTCTGAGTATCTTGTTATTTTTATGATAATGTTTTGTATTACATTTTCCAGTTGCTCTGAATATCTTGACATTATTACAACAATAATATTGTGAACTAGCTATTTCAGTTTGTTGCTCCAAGTATCTTATGATTATAATGATGTAGTTATCTTAGCATGATTATGATCACATAGTATGATTATGATCACATAGTATGATAATGATAAGGTCAAGTATCTTAGCATGATTATGACATAGTATGATTATGATGACATAGCATGATTATGATGACATTATGGTGCCATGAAAAGTGTAGGCTACCTTGTCATTCCCGTACAACCTGGCCATTAGGGCACAACTTGATTGCATGATTGATTTAATTCATGTGTTGATTCTCAAGTTACAGCGAAGCTTGAGTGAAGTCTTGCAAGATTAAGCTGGAGACAAGAGGTGATACTTTGTTATTGTTTGACCTTGATGTTATCGCTTATGGTTAATTGTACTTTGTTTTTTTCTTGTTTTTTTTTGGGAGTGAGGTGGGGGTGGAATGGGGGATCATCATCATCATCAGGTGCCCTGCCGCATGGCGTTGGCGGCCATGGACTTCCGACCATCTCTATCTCTCATTGCCGCCAGCATCTCCCCCACCCTCCTCATACCCAGCCACTCTGCAAGTCCGTCCAGCATTCTCTCCCAGGGTCTACCTGGTGCTCTCTTTCCCTCCAGCTTTCCCGTTGTGACCAGGTGCTCCAAATCCCCCTTCCTCATAAAATGGCCTATAAATGTTGCTTGTCTTTTCCTAATCTACTTGTGTCTGCCTCCATCAAGACTGTCTCGTTTGTTTTCTCTGCTGTCCATGGAACTCTCAACATTCTTCTGAGAAACCACATCTCGGCTGCCTCAGTCTTGCTCTGGCTTTGCTTGCTGACTGTCCACGCCTCGCATCCGTACAACAATATTGGTTCTATATAACATTCAAGGACTCTCTTTCTGATGTTAATTGATAGGCATTTGTTGGTAAGAATGCTTGTCATCTTCTTAAATGCTGTTTTGGCTTGGCTGATTCTGCCAGCTATTTCCGATGTGCATCTGCCGTCTGATGAAATAACCGTTCCCAGGTATTTGAACTTATTAACCTGTGTCAAGGTAGTGCTATTTGCTGTTATTTTGCATGAGGGGATTTCATGTTTTTTACTGATCACCATGACTTCA
The DNA here is from genome assembly GCA_030674185.1 of Monoplex corrugatus. Lineage (NCBI taxonomy): Eukaryota > Metazoa > Mollusca > Gastropoda > Littorinimorpha > Ranellidae > Monoplex > Monoplex corrugatus. The sequence continues at coordinate 43,463 of JAPXFY010000858.1, forward strand.
GTCTTCCTGCTGTTTAGTTTCAACCCCTTACCTTTGCTTTCTATTTCTGGTATATTCACAAGGTTTTGTAGGTCCCTTTCATTTTTTGCAATTAGCACGGTGTCATCTGCGTACCGAATGTTGTTTATCATTTTCCCTCCAACTTTTAATCCAGGGTCTTCTTCTAGGTTTCTCATGTTTTCGCTATATAGTGAAAACAGATCTGGTGACAAAACACAACCCTGTCTGACTCCTCTTTTGATGTTTTGGACAGAGCTTATATTGTTTTCTATTCTCATTGCAGCTGTTCATATTCCTGATTATTTGTAGATCGTTCCCATCAACATTGAGTCTCTCCAGTTGGTTGATCAATTCTTCATGTCGTACTCGATCAAAAGCCTTGGTATAGTCAACAAAGCATAATACAAATCCTTATTCATCTCAATTGACCTCTAGATAGTTCTTAGGATGTATATGGCATTAATAGTTCCTTTCCCCTTTCCCCAAATCCCCACTGTTTTCTGCTATTTCTCTTTTGATTCTATTCCTTGTCCTCATCTTTATTATTTTAACAGGATTTTTGTTACATGACTCATCAAACTGATTGTGCGATGGAGTTTCGCATTCTATAGCCCCCGTCTTGTTTGGAAGTGCAATGAAATTGATTTTGACATATCTTTGGGGATTTTTCCAGTGTCCCTGAATTTCATTTAGGGAGTGTTATGGAGGATGTTGGAGAGGGAAATGTGGGAGAGGAAAAGAAAGGGTAGGGAGAGGTTTAGAGGAAGGGGACATTTTGGGAAAGTGGGGAAGGGGAAAAGAGAGGGGGTTGAGTGGGGGGAAAGGGGGTTGAGGTGGGGGGAAGGGTGGGGGAAAGGGGGTTGGGGGTGGGAGGGAAGGGGGTTGGGGTGGAAGGGTTGGGGTGGGAGGGAAGGGGGTTGGATGGGGAGGGAGGATGGGGAGGGAGGGAAGGGGTTGGGATGGGAGGATTGGGTTTGGGAGGGGGAACAGGGTTGGGGGGGGGGTGGGCCTGGACAAGGGTGTGGCGTGTGAATGGTGTGGGGTTTGCTTTATAAACGGCTTTTTGTTTCTGTTTCAGGTGAGACACGCTCCTGCAGATAAAGGTTGTTGAGCTTTCCCAACAAACCATGGGATCTTCTGAACTAAAGATAAGTTGTTAAAAGTTGTTTTTATGGGGACCTCCCACCACGAATCAGTCTTAACTAGCATTTTGGGTATTTTGAGAATATACAATCACGGGGAAAGTGTACATTCTGCCGATTATTTTGGTACTTGAATAAAGCTTGTACTAAAAAAAAATTGTAAAAAGTTATGTATGTTTAAAGTCATTAAGTTGTATGACGGCCATTTTAGGAAAACGGTCTCTAAAGTTTTTGTGTGCTCTCCTACACATTTTCCCTTAAATTTCTTTATTTGGTGGCTTTGACCCAGTTTGTTTCTAAATTTTCGCTGTCATTATCTGAAAGGTGCACCAAAAAGCTTTCCATCAGTATATTAACATGTGCGGGTATGTACCGGTTTACTGTTCATAAGAAGAGACAAAAAGATGGTATTTTTGTTAAAAAATTGCGTTCTTTCTGCTGCGATCAGTGCATAAAAATACCAGTTTAAATTGATTAATGATATTTTTTCAAGAAAAAAATTTTGTGGGGGATAGATTATAGTCTACAGAAATCAATTTTGAGAAAAAGTCAAAACACTCCAGACAGACCCTCAGTCCCCCTTTTCAGTCCTAATGCTGTTCGACTGACTGCGAGTTAAGACTGATTTCGTGGTGGGACATCACATATGTTGTTAAATGTTTAAAATTTTCTTTTTTGATGGCACGCATGGGGGGGTGTTTTTATGTTTCCCTAAGCCAGACATGACATGGCTTACAGGAATTTTTAACATGCATACTAAATTGGGAGTGTTTTCATGTTTCCATAAGCCAGACACTGACATGGCTTACAGGATTTTTAACTGCTATTATTGCATATTTTACATTTTGTTGTGCGTTTTACACATGAAAGGATGGATTAGACAGTGGCAAGACTTTCCCCCCATGTGACCTGGAAGATTGGGAAAAATCCATCTTTTTCCTACCAGGGCAGATTTTCTAGGCGGATCGAACCCAGGCCCTTCCTATTGGAAGTCAGATATTTACCCACTATGCTGAGTGCATTGTAT
>JAPXFY010000086.1:0-5000 GCA_030674185.1 Monoplex corrugatus
GTATGTGATATAAAAAGACAAGACAGACGTGGATTTTTGATCAGCTGGCTTGTGTCAGGTGTACATGTAAACATAAGACAACAACGAACGAGTAACAAACAGTAAATGAAAAGAAGTTGGGAAGAAGCAGCAGAATTTCCCTGTTTTGTGAAACAGGAGAAACCATGACTCACACCCAGCCCCCCCACTTGTTAGAAGTTTCCACTTCTTTCAGTTCACCTGTTCCGGCAGCTCTTCTGTGAGTTGACTTGAAAGAGGATGACACCATGGTATATACCATGTGATGAGCCATTGAGCATCAGACACCGCCTCCTTGATTGCTGGGACTTGTGCGATGTGAGACATCAGCACTACACGGCGGACTCCTTAAAGAACCTCTTCTGAGACGTCCCTCCTGATGCAATTTTCCAGTTTTTTACAAGAGATCAATAGATTTCACCTGACATGATTTTACATCTGAGCATGTTTTACTTTAATTGCATTTTACGTTTGTATGGTTCACAGTGAGCGTGGTTTTTAACTGTTGTCTTTTATCTTAACCTGGTTGTCGTTTTCGACGTGGTGTTAGCCCTGATATGGCTGTAGTAGGTGGCTGGGTTATAAGCAGTATGAACTTGAACTTGACACCACACATGTGCATGTGACCACCACCTTTGAGGCTGATGGTGGTTAGTGTTCTTGATTTGCTGTTTGCTCACAGCTTTCTTTGCTTTTTTTCATGAGGCTGGAAATTGCCGTAGATATACCACAGACAAATGTATTCAAAAGATATTCAAAAACAGTTTATGATGCTGACAAGCCTATAGAATTAATACCGTGCATGTCATAAAATAAAATCGTAAAATTACTGGTTTTCATACAAGGCATTATTCAACATGTAGAATGTTGATGTTGATGTTGATGTTGATGTTGTATCACCAAATGACGAATCATACATGCTTGGATTTGACATTTATTATTGACACGGATATTTCTAGGACATGCATGTGTTTCAAGCGTATCATGCTTGCAGTGCATATAAAAGTGAGGTGTCGTGTCATTATTTCAGTTACATGTATTTCATTTCTTTGTTTGCTTTGTTGTTTAGTAAGTTTGCTTTAAAGGTCCTGAAACGAAAAGCGCACCCCCTCCTACCCAGCCCTAAGGGTTGAAACACTTGCTTGAGGGTGGAGGGGGGGAGGAGGGCTTCCCTTCTGAGGATTTCTGCTATCTACCTGTCCGCACAAGTTTCGTGCTACTTTGTTTGCTTTGTACGTTTTGTTTTGATTGTTAGTTTGGAATGATGATTCAGTTTTTATAAAATGCAAGTACATGTAAATAAATAAACTCTTTGAAAAATATATTCATATTATTGTTGCAAGTATTTTGTGCTGTTGTAATTATGTTCACATTATTGTTGTGTGTATTTTGTGCTGTTGTATTATGTTCACATTATTGTTGTGTGTATTTTGTGTTGTAATTATGTTCACATTATTGTTTTTGTGTGTATTTTGTGTTGTAATTATGTTCACATTATTGTTGTGTGTATTTTGTGTTGTAATTATGTTCACATTATTGTTGCAAGATGACCATTCCCAGATACTTAAACTTATCAACCTGTCTCAGTGTTGTGCAATGTGCTGTTATTTTGCATGATGTTTTTGTTGTTGTTTTGTTTTTGTTTTTTTAATGGGAACAACCATCTGACCAGACAGCACATGTACATCACAATCGACCAAGACAGCACATGTACATCACAATCGACCAAGACAGCACATGTACATCACAATCGACCAAGACAGCACATGTACATCAGAATCGACCAACCCAAAACAGCATTCAAGAAGATGAAAAGCATTCTCACCAACAATATAATAACAAATGCCTATCAGTTAACATCAGGAAGAGAGTTCTTGAATGTTGTATAGAACAGATACTGTTATACGGTTGTGAGGCGTGGACAGTCAACATGCAAAATCGGAACAACATTGAGGCGACTGAAATGTGGTTTCTAAGAAGAATGTTGAGAGCTCCATGGACAGCAAAGAAAATAAACAACAGTTGTGAAGGAGACAGAAACAAGAAGATCATTAACAAAGAAGATTAGGAAAAGACGGCAACATTTGTAAGATATTTTATGAGGAAAGAGATGTTAGATCTCCTGGTCACAACAGGAAAGCTGGAGGGAAAGAGAACACCAGGGAGGAAATATTGGACGGACTTGCAGGGTGGCTGAGGACAGAGAGGGTGGGAGATGTACTTGCAGCGACAGGGGATAGATTCGTATGGAGGGCCATGATAGCCAACACCATGCGGCAGGGCACATGATGATGATGATGATGATGATTGTTGTGAGCATTTTATGCTGTTGTGATTGCGTTCATTCTATTGTTGCATGCATTTTGTGCTGTTGTGATTGCGTTCATTCTATTGTTGCATGCATTTTGTGCTGTTGTGACTACGTTCATTCTATTGTTGTAAGCATTTGGTGCTGTTGTGACTACGTTCATTCTATTGTTGCATGCATTTGTGCTGTTGTGACTACGTTCATTCTATTGTTGTAAGCATTTGGTGCTGTTGTGACTACGTTCATTCTATTGTTGCATGCATTTGTGCTGTTGTGACTACGTTCATTCTATTGTTGCATGCATTTGTGCTGTTGTGACTACGTTCATTCTATTGTTGCATGCATTTGTGCTGTTGTGACTACGTTCATTCTATTGTTGCATGCATTTGTGCTGTTGTGACTACGTTCATTCTATTGTTGCATGCATTTGTGCTGTTGTGACTACGTTCATTCTATTGTTGCATGCATTTGTGCTGTTGTGACTACGTTCATTCTATTGTTGTAAGCATTTGGTGCTGTTGTGACTACGTTCATTCTATTGTTGCATGCATTTGTGCTGTTGTGACTACGTTCATTCTATTGTTGCATGCATTTGTGCTGTTGTGACTACGTTCATTCTATTGTTGCATGCAATTGTGCTGTTGTGACTACGTTCATTCTATTGTTGCATGCATTTGTGCTGTTGTGACTACGTTCATTCTATTGTTGTGTGTATTTTGTACTGTTGTGACTACGTTCATTCTATTGTTGTGTGTATTTTGTACTGTTGTGACTACGTTCATTCTATTGTTGTGTGTATTTTGTACTGTTGTGACTACGTTCATTCTATTGTTGTGTGTATTTTGTACTGTTGTGACTACGTTCATTCTATTGTTGTGTGTATTTTGTACTGTTGTGACTACGTTCATTCTATTGTTGTAAGCATTTTGTGCTGTTGTGACTACGTTCATACTATTGTTGTGTGTATTTTGTACTGTTGTGACTACGTTCATTCTATTGTTGTGTGTATTTTGTACTGTTGTGACTACGTTCATTCTATTGTTGTAAGTATTTTGTACTGTTGTGACTACGTTCATTCTATTGTTGTGTGTATTTTGTACTGTTGTGACTACGTTCATTCTATTGTTGTAAGCATTTTGTGCTGTTGTGACTACGTTCATTCTATTGTTGCATGCATTTTGTGCTGTTGTGACTACGTTCATTCTATTGTTGTGTGTATTTTGTGCTGTTGTGACTACGTTCATTCTATTGTTGTGTGTATTTTGTGCTGTTGTGACTACGTTCATTCTATTGTTGTGTGTATTTTGTGCTGTTGTGACTACGTTCATACTATTGTTGTAAGTATTTTGTACTGTTGTGACTACGTTCATTCTATTGTTGTAAGTATTTTGTGCTGTTGTGACTACGTTCATTCTATTGTTGTGTGTATTTTGTACTGTTGTGACTACGTTCATTCTATTGTTGTGTGTATTTTGTGCTGTTGTGACTACGTTCATTCTATTGTTGTGTGTATTTTGTACTGTTGTGACTACGTTCATTCTATTGTTGTGTGTATTTTGTACTGTTGTGACTACGTTCATTCTATTGTTGTGTGTATTTTGTGCTGTTGTGACTACGTTAATTCTATTGTTGTGTGTATTTTGTGCTGTTGTGACTACGTTCATACTATTGTTGTGTGTATTTTGTGTTGTTGTGACTACGTTCATTCTATTGTTGTGTGTATTTTGTGCTGTTGTGACTACGTTCATACTATTGTTGTGTGTATTTTGTGCTGTTGTGACTACGTTCATTCTATTGTTGTGTGTATTTTGTGCTGTTGTGACTACGTTCATACTATTGTTGTGTGTATTTTGTGCTGTTGTGACTACGTTCATTCTATTGTTGTGTGTATTTTGTGCTGTTGTGACTACGTTCATACTATTGTTGTGTGTATTTTGTGCTGTTGTGACTACGTTCATACTATTGTTGTAAGTATTTTGTACTGTTGTGACTACGTTCATTCTATTGTTGTAAGTATTTTGTGCTGTTGTGACTACGTTCATTCTATTGTTGTGTGTATTTTGTGCTGTTGTGACTACGTTCATTCTATTGTTGCATGCATTACACCACTATTGCATGCATTACACCACTATTGCATGCATTACACCACTATTGCATGCATTACACCACTATTGCATGCATTACACCACTATTGCATGCATTACACCACTATTGCATGCATTACACCACTATTGCATGCATTACACCACTATTGCATGCATTACACCATGTACCACTATTGCATGCATTTTGTGCTGTTGTGTCCTCTTTGGTTTCTTTTTGTGTTATTTAGGTGTCCTACCTTGGATTTTGTTCTCTGAGGTAAATGTACCCTTTTTGTATTTTTTATTAGATTTATTTATCTGTTTATTATCTGTTTGCTAATTTTCAGCGTTACTGTCTTCAATTTATCACCACCGTTATTTCATTATTGCTAATTTTTTTTCTGTACATTTTGATCCTCTTCTTTTTTAATGTGTGTGTGTGTGTGTGTGTGTGTGTGTGTGTGTGTGTGTGTGAGTGTGGTGTGTGTGTGTGTGTGCGTGTGTGTGTGTGTGCGTGTGTGTGTGTGTGTGGTGTGTGTGCACATATGTGAGTGTGTTGTTGTGTGTGTGTGTGATGTGTGCGTGCGTGT
>JAPXFY010000086.1:12500-17500 GCA_030674185.1 Monoplex corrugatus
TTGTATGCTCTATGCTTGATATAGCTCTACCTTGATATGCTTATGCTTGATATAGCTCTATGCTTGATATAGCTCTATGCCTTATATAGCTCTATGCCTTGATATGCTCTATGCCTGTTGAATGCTTATGCTGTGATATGGCTCTATCTGTATATAGCTCTATGCTTGATATAGCTCTATGCCTTGATATATCTATGCTGATATAGCTCTATGCCTTGATATAGCTCTATGCCTTGATATGGTCTATGCCGTTGATATAGCTCTATGCTGTTGCTCTACTTATATGCTCTATGCCTTGATATAGCTCTACCTGATATAGCTCTATCCTTGATAGGCCTATCGTATGCTCTATCTGAATGCCTCTGATTGCTGTGATAAGCTCTATGCTGAATGCTCAGTGATAAGCTCTATGCTGTACTCATGCTTGAATAGCTCATGCTGTGATATAGCTCTAGCTTGATATGCCACTATTCCCTTGATATACCTTGCTGTGATAGCTCTATGCTGTGATATGTTTCCGTGCTTGATATGCTCAGATATGCTCTTGCTGATATGCTCTAGCTGTGATATCTCTATGCTGAAGCCTATGCTGTATACTCTAGTTGATATGCCATCCTTGATAACTCTATGCCTGATATGCTTTCCTTGATTAGCTCGTGCTGTATATGCTCTATGCTTGATATAGCTCTATGCTTGATATGCTCTATGCTGATATAGCCTAGCTGATACTCATCTGATATACCTATCTTGATATGGCTCTATGCTGTGATATGCCTTGCTGATATGCTCTGCCTTAAGCTCTATGCTGAATGGCTCTATGCTTGATGATTGGCTCATGCGTGAATGCCATGCCTTATAGCTCTATGCTGATATGCTCTGTGCCTTGATATAGCTCTATGCTTGATATGCTCTATGCTAATGGCTCTACTTGATATACTCTATCCTTGATAAGCTCTATGCCTTGATATGCTCTATGCCGTGATATGCTCTGCTGTCCTTGTATAGCTCTTGCTGTATATGGCTCTATGCCTATATAGCTCATGCCTTGATAGCTCTATGCTTGATATGGCTCATGCTTGATATAGCTCTAGCCTTGAATGGCTCTATGCCTTGATATGGCTCTATGCCTTGATATAGCTCTATCTTGATATAGCTCTATGCTTGATATAGCTCTATGCTTGATATAGCTCTATGCCTTGAATAGCTCTATCCTGATAAGCCTATGCTGTGATATAGCTCTATGCTTGATATGGCTCATGCTTGATATGGCTCTATGCTGTGATATGGCTCTATGCTGTGATATAGCTCTATGCTTGATTGGCTCTATGCCTTGAATGGCTCTATGCTGGATATAGCTCTATGCTTGATATAGCTCATGCTTGATATAGCTCTATGCCTTGATATGCTCTATGCGTGATATGCTCTATGCTTGATATAGCTCTATGCTTGATATGCTCTATGCTGTGATATAGCTCTATGCTTGATATGCTCTATGCTTGATATGCTCTATGCTGTGATTAGCTCTATGCCTTGATATGGCTCTATGCTGTGATATAGCTCTATGCTTGATATAGCTCTATGCTGTGATATAGCTCTATGCTTGATATGCTCTATGCGTGATATACTCTATGCTTGATATGCTCTATGCTTGATATAGCCTATGCTTGATATAGCCTATGCTTGATATAGCTCTATGCTTGATATAGCTCTATGCTTGATATACTCATGCTGATATGCTCTATGCTTGATATAGCTCTATGCTGTATATAGCTCTATGCTGATATAGCTCTATGCTTGATATAGCTTGCTTGATATGCTCTATGCTTGATATGCTCTATGCTGTGATATAGCTCTATGCCTGATATAGCTCTATGCGTGATATAGCTCTATGCTTGATATAGCTCTATGCTTTAGCTCAGCTATATGCTTATGCTGATATCTATGCCTTGTGCTTCTTGATCTCTTCCTTGATATGCTATGCTGTGAATAGCTCATCTATATGCCACTGTAACTCATGCTGATCTCTTGCCTTGATATCCTCTGATATAGCTCAGCGATACTCTATCTATAGCTATGTGAATGCTCTTGCTTGATACTCTATCTGATATAGCTCTAGCTGATACTCTATGCCTTGATAGTTATCTGATATGCCATCTCTGCTAAACTACTTATTTATCTGCCTTTAACTATTTCTGAAATTACTTACTCTGCAACTTATTTAAGCCACTTGCCATGCTTGATATTTTTATATTCAGCTGAATACTATGTATATTGTGATTGTCACTTTATCTCTGCGTACCTTTGGATTGTATGCGATTGTCTGCTGATTGCTCGTATACTTGATATGCTCTAGCTATAGTCTTCTATATGCTCTATCTTATATGTCTATGTGAATGCTCTACTGTATAGCTCTACTGATATCTCTGCTGTGTATCTCTATGCTGATATGCTCAGCTTATATGCTCTATCTTATAGCTCTATGCCTGATATACTACTTGATACTCTCTATATCCATGCTTGATAGCCTATCTTGTATGCTCTTGCCATGTTATGCTTGATATAGCTTATCTGTAAGCTTATGCTTGATAGCTTAGCTATAAGCTCTGCTTATATCTATCTGATATGCTCTATCTTGATAGCCTGCTTATACTCTCTTGATAGCTTATCTGATAGCTCTCTTTGCTCTGCCTTATTCTCATCTTTGCTCTGATATGTCTATCTGATCTCATGCTGATGCTCTAGCTGATAGCTCTATGCTACTCTAGCTATTACTTTGATCTCATGATCTGCGATATGCTTTCTTGATATATCTATCTGATGCCTGCTTGAACCTTCTATGCAGTTTGCTCTTCCTGAATTATGTATATTTGCTAGCTTTTTGCTTATGTGATATGTCTCTGTCAGTTATTCTACTTCACTATATCTACTTATCTTCTGTGTCTCTTGTTGCTCTGCTGATGCTCATCCTGATATCTGCTGTGCTCAGCTATACCTATCTGATATCTATGATTGCTTTGCTGATATGCCTATCTGATATCTTGCTTGACTCTACTTGATTCAGCTTGATAGCTAGCCTTATGCTTTGCTTGATGGCCATGCTGTGTAGCTCTGCTGAAGCTCTATCTGAACTCATGCTATATTCTACTGATATCTATCTTGTAGGTTCTTATGCTCTATCTGATATCTTTCTGAACTCTATCTATTCCTAGCCTGTAGCTCACTTATACTCTACTTGATAGCCATCTTGATGCTCTTCTTGTAGTCTACTTAATGCATCTTAATGCTCTGTGTAGCTCTTCTATACTTGCTGAAGCTATCTGATATGTCTGCTGTATAGCCTATCTGTTCCACTTATAGCTCTGTATTCTATCTTGAGCTTAGCTTAGCCTTTACTCTATATGCTCATGCTGATATACACATTCTGATATAGCTACTATACTCTGCTTGATGCTTTGCTTGAATCTGCTGATATCTCTTTTAAGCCTATATATCCTGCTGTCTACTGTGTAGCTCTAGCTGATTGCTTCTTGATTACACTGAATGCTATCTGTATGCTCTGCTAAGTTGCTGTATGCTGCTGAATGCTCTGCTATTGCTCTATCTTGTACCATCTGTATCTTCTGATTCTTCTTTTATACTGATATGCTACTGAACTCATGTTGAATCTCTGCTGATACTCTCTGTATATCTATCTGAACCTAGCTTGATATCTCTCCTAAACCATCCTGATATCTCTGCTTGATACTCTTGCTTATTGCTAGCTTTTGCTCTCTTAAGCTCATGCTTGAATGCCGTTTCTCTTCTGATCAGTATTCTTTGCTGTATGCTCTCTTGTTTCATCTTTCTGCTTCTTCTAAGCCCGTTCTCTGCTTAGCTTATGTTGCTGAATGCTCTTACTTTGTATTTTTGATGTATTTGCTTCGTGATATATTGATGTCAGACTCTCTATCTGTGATATAGCTCTATGCTGTGATATAGCTCTATGCTGTGATATAGCTCTATGCTTGATATAGCTCTATGCCTGTGATATAGCTCTGTGCTGTGATATAGCTCTATGCTGTGATATAGCTCTATGCTTGATATAGCTCTATGCTGTGATATAGCTCTATGCCTTGATATAGCTCTATGCTGTGATATAGCTATCCTGATATGGCTCTATCTTGATATGGCTCTATGCTGTGATATAGCTCTATGCTGTGATATAGCTCTATGCTTGATATAGCTCTATGCTGTGATATAGCTCTATGCTTGATATAGCTCTATGCCTTGATATAGCTCTATGCCTTGATATAGCTCTATGCCTTGATATGCTCTATGCCTTGATATAGCTCTATGCCTTGATATGGCTCTATGCTGTGATATGCTCTATGTGTGATATAGCTCTATGCTTGATATGGCTCTATGCCTTGATATAGCTCTATGCCGTGATATGCTCTATGCGTGATATAGCTCTATGCCTTGATATGCTCTATGCTGTGATATGGCTCTATGCCTTGATATAGCTCTTGCCTTGATATAGCTCTATGCTGTGATATGGCTCTATGCTGTGATATGGCTCTATACCTTGATATAGCTCTATGCTGTGATATAGCTCTATGCCTTGATATGCTCTATGCCCTTTATATGGCTCTTGCCTTGATATAGCTCTATGCCGTGATATGGCTCTATGCTGTGATATGGCTCTATGCTGTGATATAGCTCTATGCCTTGATATGGCTCTATGCCTTGATATGGCTCTATGCAGTCTGCTGGGCTTTAAACAAAAATAACTATTAGACATTTTTAGAATTCACAATATGGAATATCTTTGCCATTGTGGTGTTGGAAATACTCTTCATTTTTCTTGAAAAATATATATACAAAAATTATGTACCACATACAAATGGGACAAAACCACTTACTTTAAAACGCACAACGTTTCGGCCACACTGGCCTTGCATAATTTTTGTATATATATTTTTCAAGAAAAATGAAGAGTAACTATTAGACAGTTTGTCATT
>JAPXFY010000086.1:20000-22500 GCA_030674185.1 Monoplex corrugatus
TTCTCCCCGTTGAGAGCGTGTCTCTGCGGTATAGTGCCACACCTCACCCCCACACCCCCACCCCCTTTGTGTGTTTTTTACCAAGACTTAAGAAAGGCAGGAACCAAGAAAAACACGGAAGAAGAATACGAACGCGTATTTAATACAACAAGACAAGACAGGCGCAAATTTCTTTTCTTAACATTGAACGCAGCAGCAGGGAAGTTTCTCAAAATTTTTGTATCTGGTGTTTGTTTGTTTGTTTGTTTGTTTGTAATCTTATGTTTGACAATGGCCAGTTGGCCCAAAATTTGCGCCTGTCTTGTCTTGTTGTATTAAATATGCGTTCGTATTCTTCTTCCGTGTTTTTTTCTGGTTCCTGTTTGCTTGAACGTGGCAGTCACACTTGTTTTGGATTAAGAAAGGCAAGACGGTTAACTGGCCTTTAAGGGGAAGGACCTGAAAAATGAACCTATCTCTCCAATGTTTGGCTAATTGGCCTTTAAGGGAACGGACCTGAGAAATGAACCTATCTCTCCAATGTTTGGCTAATTGGCCAGTAAGGGAAATGACCTGAGAAATGAAGCTATCTCTCCAATGTTTGGCTAATTGTCCTGTAAGGGAGGGACCTGAGAAATGAACCTGTCTCTCCAATGTTTGGCTAATTGGCCTGTAAGGGAGGGACCTGAGAAATGAACCTATCTCTCCAATGTTTGGCTAATTGGCCAGTAAGGGGAAGGACCTGAGAAATGAACCTATCTCTCCAATGTTTGGCTAATTGGCCAGTAAGGGAAATGACCTGAGAAATGAACCTATCTCTCCAATGTTTGGCTAATTGGCCTGTAAGGGAAAGGACCTGAGAAATGAACCTATCTCTACAATGTTTGGCTAATTGGCCTGTAAGGGGAAGGACCTGAGAAATGAACCTGTCTCTCCAGTGTTTGGCTAATTGGCCTTTAAGGGGAAGGACCTGAGAAATGACCCTATCTCTCCAATGTTTGGCTAATTGGCCTTTAAGGGGAAGGACCTGAGAAATGAACCTATCTCTCCAATGTTTGGCTAATTGGCCAGTAAGGGGAAGGACCTGAGAAATGAACCTGTCTCTCCAATGTTTGGCTAATTGGCCAGTAAGGGAAAGGACCTGAGAAATGAACCTGTCTCTCCAATGTTTGGCTAATTGGCCAGTAAGGGGAAGGACCTGAGAAATGAACCTATCTCTCCAATGTTTGGCTAATTGGCCAGTAAGGAAAGGACCTAAAATGAACCTATCCTCCAATGTTTGGCTAATTGGCCAGTAAGGGAAGACCTGAGAAATGAACCTTCTCTCCAATGTTTGGCTAATTGGCCAGTAAGGGAAATGACCTGAGAAATGAACCTTCTCTCCAATGTTTGGCTAATTGGCCTTAAGGGAGGACCTGAGAAATGAACCTATCTCTCCAATGTTTGGCTAATTGCTTAAGGAAAACCTGAATGAACTGTTCTCAGTGTTGGTAATGGCCATAGGAGGAACTAGAAATGAACCTATCTCTCCAATGTTTGGCTAATTGGCCAGTTAAGGGGAAGGACCTGAGAAATGAACCTATCTCTCCACATGTTTGGCTAATTGGCCAGTAAGGGAAATGACCTGAGAAATGAACCTATCTCTCCAATGTTTGGCTAATTGGCCTATAAGGGAAATGGACCTGAGAAATGAACCTATCTCTCCAATGTTTGGCTAATTGGCCTATAAGGGAAGGACCTGAGAAATGAACCTACTCTCCAATGTTTGGCTAATTGGCCAGTAAGGGAAATGACCTGAGAAATGAACCTTCTCTCCAATGTTTGGCTAATTGGCCTAGTAAGGGGAGGACCTGAAAAATGAACCTCTCTCCATGTTTGGCTAATTGGCCAGTAAGGAAGGGACCTGAGAAATGAACCTGTCTCTCAATGTTTGGCTAATTGGCCATGTAAGGGAGGGACCTGAGAAATGAACCTTCTCTCCTATGTTTGGCTAATTGGCCAGTAAGGAAGGACCTGAGAAATGAACCTGTCTCTCCAATGTTTGGCTAATTGGCCATTAAGGGGAAGGACCTGAGAAATGAACCTATCTCTCCAATGTTTGGCTAATTGGCCTGATAAGGGGAAGGACCTGAGAAATGAACCTATCTCTCCAATGTTTGGCTAATTGGCCATTAAGGGAATGACCTGAGAAATGAACCTGTCTCTCCAATGTTTGGCTAATTGGCCTGTAAGGGAGGGACCTGAGAAATGAACCTTCTCTCCAATGTTTGGCTAATTGGCCTGAAAGAGGGACCTGAGAAATGAACCTGTCTCTCCAATGTTTGGCTAATTGGCCAGTAAGGGAATGACCTGAGAAATGAACCTATCTCTCCAATGTTTGGCTAATTGGCCTGTAAGGGGAGGGACCTGAGAAATGAACCTGTCTCTCCAATATTTGGCTAATTGGCCAGTAAGGGAAATGACCTGAGAAATGAACCTATCTCTCCAATGTTTGGCTAATTGGCCTGTAAGGGAGGGACCT
>JAPXFY010000086.1:25000-105084 GCA_030674185.1 Monoplex corrugatus
TTCCTATCAACAGCATTTGCAGTGCAGGCCATCTTCATGGTCGTTTCTATTTCCTATCAACAGCATTTGCAGTGCAGGCCATCTTCATGGTGGCGGCGGGCTACGTGATGACCAAAGCGGCGGCCATCAGCTGTCTGACCATCGCTGTGGGGATTGGGGGGTTTGCCTGGTCAGGCTTCTCCGTCAACCACCTGGACATTGCTCCGCAGTTTGCCAGCATCCTGATGGGTCTGTCCAACACCTTCGCCACCTTGCCGGGCATCGTCAGTCCAATCCTCACCGGAGCCATCGTCACAAATCAGGTAAACACAGGATTTGAAATTTGTCCTATCTGGACTGGATCATGTGTATGAAGGATGTTGAATACCTATCAGTTAACATCAGGAAGAGAGTTCTTGGATGTTATATAGAACCGATAATATTATACGGTTGTGAGGCTTGGACAGTCAACTTGCAAAGCCAGAACAAGATTGAGGCAGCCAAAATGTGGTTTCTAAGAAGAATGTTGAGAGTTCCATGGACAGCAAAGAAAACAAACGAGACAGTCTTGATGGAGACAGACACAAGGAGATCATTGTTAAGGAAGATCAGGAAAAGACAGGTAACATTTATTGGCCATTTTATGAGGAAAGGGGAATTGGATCATCTGGTCACAACAGGAAAGCTGGAGGGAAAGAGAACACCAGGTAGACCCAGGGAGAAAATATTGGACGGACTTGCAGGGTGGCTGAGGACAGAGAGGGTGGAAGATGTGCTTGCGGCGACAAGGGATAGATGCATATGGAGGGCCATGATCGCCAATGCCATGTGGTAGGGCACATGATGATAATGATGATGATAATGACCGGAACTATCGTCACCGATCAGGTAAAGACAGGATTTGGAATTTGTTCAGGAAGGATTCACTGTACTCGGAAAGTTCCATATGTGCTCCATGAAATCTTCCAGCAATTGTTTTGACTGATCGTTGAGCGTCTGAAATCTTATGTGCTGGTAAAGTCTTGAATTAAGAGATGGGGGGTCAGGGTTAGGGTGAACTTACGAGTGTGTCTGAAGGATGCTGACATCACCATGATGTTCCCTGTGGGGATGCCAGGGGCTCTTTCAGTATAAACAGTATCCCCACCTTCTGCAAATTCTGTGTTGGAAATTTCCTCTTTTCTGTCACTCTTTTTTTTTTCTCCTTTGCTTTCTGTCATTTCTACCTATAATTTTCTGCCTTGCTGGTCCATTCACCTGTATGTGTTCGATAAAATCTTACGTACTTTCTCTTAGGATCAATACTTGGGTACATGTGTTAAGTGCATTTTTGGCTCTAGGGATATGAGATATGCGGTAGGAATTTTATTTAACTTGGGCCTGTTTTTACATATGTTTTGGTGTCCTTAGTTGTGTTAAAATTTGTATTCAATGTGTTTTTTTAAATCCCCTGTGCGATAAAGTGGATCGAATGGTCAACGCCAGGGGCATCTGCTTAGATTATGTGCGCGAATGCATTGATATGTGTACTTAATTTTCTTTTCCTTTTTCATCCTGTTGAAGTATTGTGTACGTTTTGAACTGGTTATAGCCCTGATATGGCTTTACGCAGTCAGCTGAGCTTTAAACAACAATAACAATCACAAGATGGTTGGAGCATTGGTCAAAATGGGCTTTCCCAAACACATCATTGTATTAACTGCCTCATTATGTAAAAGCTATAGTTTGACGGAACAATCAGAGATGTGAATTCTGCAACATCCACAGGGGAGTTAGACAAGGTTGAATCCTCTCACCGTATCTTTTTTACATCTACACGGAACAAGTCATGAGATGCTGACATAGAAGGCATGGGCATAAAGATGGGAGGAAAAATCTTACAAACAAACAGTTAGGTAACATGTTTATTATGATGTCATTCTTACAAACAAACAGTTAGGTAACATGTTTATTACGATGTCATTCTTACAAACAAACAGGTAACATGTTTATTATGATATCATTCTTACAAACAAACAGGTAACATGTTTATTACTATGTCATTCTTACAAACAAACAGTTAGGTAACATGTTTATTATGATATCATTCTTACAAACAAACAGGTAACATGTTTATTATGATATCATTCTTACAAACAAACAGTTAGGTAACATGTTTATTATGATGTCATTCTTACAAACAAACAGGTAACATGTTTATTATGATATCATTCTTACAAACAAACAGTTAGGTAACATGTTTATTATGATGTCATTCTTACAAACAAACAGTTAGGTAACATGTTTATTATGATATCATTCTTACAAACAGTTAGGTAACATGTTTATTATGATATCATTCTTACAAACAGTTAGGTAACATGTTTATTATGATATCATTCTTACAAACAAACAGGTAACATGTTTATTATGATATCATTCTTACAAACAAACAAACAGGTAACATGTTTATTATGATGTCATTCTTACAAACAGTTAGGTAACATGTTTATTATGATATCATTCTTACAAACAAACAAACAGGTAACATGTTTATTATGATATCATTCTTACAAACAGTTAGGTAACATGTTTATTATGATATCATTCTTACAAACAAACAGGTAACATGTTTATTATGATATCATTCTTACAAACAAACAAACAGGTAACATGTTTATTATGATGTCATTCTTACAAACAAACAGGTAACATGTTTATTATGATATCATTCTTACAAACAAACAGGTAACATGTTTATTATGATATCATTCTTACAAACAAACAGGTAACATGTTTATTATGATATCATTCTTACAAACAAACAGTTAGGTAACATGTTTATTATGATATCATTCTTACAAACAAACAGTTAGGTAACATGTTTATTATGATGTCATTCTTACAAACAAACAGTTAGGTAACATGTTTATTATGATATCATTCTTACAAACAAACAGTTAGGTAACATGTTTATTATGATATCATTCTTACAAACAAACAGGTAACATGTTTATTATGATATCATTCTTACAAACAGTTAGGTAACATGTTTATTATGATATCATTCTTACAAACAAACAGGTAACATGTTTATTATGATATCATTCTTACAAACAAACAGTTAACATGTTTATTATGATATCATTCTTACAAACAAACAGGTAACATGTTTATTATGATATCATTCTTACAAACAAACAAACAGGTAACATGTTTATTATGATATCATTCTTACAAACAAACAGGTAACATGTTTATTATGATATCATTCTTACAAACAAACAGGTAACATGTTTATTATGATATCATTCTTACAAACAGTTAGGTAACATGTTTATTATGATATCATTCTTACAAACAAACAGGTAACATGTTTATTATGATGTCATTCTTACAAACAGTTAGGTAACATGTTTATTATGATATCATTCTTACAAACAAACAGTTAGGTAACATGTTTATTATGATATCATTCTTATAAACAAACAGTTAACATGTTTATTATGATATCATTCTTACAAACAAACAGTTAGGTAACATGTTTATTATGATATCATTCTTACAAACAAACAGTTAACATGTTTATTATGATATCATTCTTACAAACAAACAGGTAACATGTTTATTATGAAGTCATTCTTACAAACAAACAGTTAGGTAACATGTTTATTATGATATCATTCTTACAAACAGTTAGGTAACATGTTTATTATGATATCATTCTTACAAACAAACAGGTAACATGTTTATTATGATGTCATTCTTACAAACAAACAGTTAGGTAACATGTTTATTATGATATCATTCTTACAAACAAACAGTTAGGTAACATGTTTATTATGATATCATTCTTACAAACAAACAGGTAACATGTTTATTATGATATCATTCTTACAAACAAACAGGTAACATGTTTATTATGATATCATTCTTACAAACAAACAGGTAACATGTTTATTATGATGTCATTCTTACAAACAAACAGGTAACATGTTTATTATGATATCATTCTTACAAACAAACAGGTAACATGTTTATTATGATGTCATTCTTACAAACAAACAGGTAACATGTTTATTATGATGTCATTCTTACAAACAGTTAGGTAACATGTTTATTATGATATCATTCTTACAAACAAACAGGTAACATGTTTATTATGATGTCATTCTTACAAACAAACAGGTAACATGTTTATTACGATATCATTCTTACAAACAAACAGGTAACATGTTTATTATGATATCATTCTTACAAACAAACAGTTAGGTAACATGTTTATTATGATATCATTCTTACAAACAGTTAGGTAACATGTTTATTATGATATCATTCTTACAAACAGTTAGGTAACATGTTTATTATGATATCATTCTTACAAACAAACAGGTAACATGTTTATTATGATATCAATCTTACAAACAAACAGGTAACATGTTTATTATGATATCATTCTTACAAACAGTTAGGTAACATGTTTATTATGATATCATTCTTACAAACAGTTAGGTAACATGTTTATTATGATATCATTCTTACAAACAGTTAGGTAACATGTTTATTACGATATCATTCTTACAAACAAACAGTTAGGTAACATGTTTATTATGATATCAATCTTACAAACAAACAGGTAACATGTTTATTATGATATCATTCTTACAAACAGTTAGGTAACATGTTTATTATGATATCATTCTTACAAACAAACAGTTAGGTAACATGTTTATTATGATGTCATTCTTACAAACAGTTAGGTAACATGTTTATTATGATATCATTCTTACAAACAGCTTAGTCACCAGCTTTTTGCAGACGACACACAGCTTCAACAGGCATGCAAACCTGCAGACATTGACAGTACCATACAGACACTACAGACATGCACGGATGATGTAAAGACATGGATGACTGACAACATGTTAAAACTTAATGACAGTAAGACTGAAGCTCTTCTGTTTTCTGGTTCTTCTGACTATAATCCTCCACTTCCAACTTCTATCACTGTTGGCTCTTCTGACATCTCTTTCTGTCCAAAAGCTAGGAACTTAGGTTTCATTCTTGACTCTTCTCTCTCCATGAAAGATCACGTTTCCAAAGTCTGCCAGCTTTCTTATTTTGAATTGAAAAGGATTGGATCTATCAGAAACTTTCTCAGTGTAGATGCCATCAAGATTCTTGTCACTTCCTGTATTCTGTCGAGACTTGACTACTGTAACTCTCTCCTCATGGGCTGCCCGAACACTGTTCTCTATCTTATGCAGAAAGTTCAAAATTCAGCTGCACGCCTTATTCTTAAGGCATCCCGTCAACAACCTTGCACTCCTTTGCTTCACCAACTGCACTGGTTACCAATATCTCAGAGAATTAAGTACAAGACTGCTTGCATCTGCTTCAATTCTATCTCTGGTTCTGCTCCTGAGTATATTTCTGATATTCTGCACTTGTATACTCCATCTCGGTCTCTCCGCTCTTCCTCTGATTCAAGACTCCTCAGGCAGATACAGTATAACCGCAAATCTCATGGCTTTCGCTCACTTTCGCATTTCGGTCCCCAGTTTTGGAACTCTCTTCCCAAGAAATTACGCCACTCTCCGTCCATTTCTTCTTTCAAGTCAAACTTGAAAACACACCTTTTCCAGCAGTATTTCGACATCTGATCACTTTTCCCCACATCACCTTGTCGGTTGGCTGATATGTGTAATTGGATTTTGTGTATGCGCGTGGGGGTGGGGGGTAGTAGGGAAGGGGTGGAATAATAGTTTATATGGAGTAACTGAGTGAAAAGTGTTGAATTGGAATGAATCTGATATTTGATTGAATTGCGTGGTATGCATATTTTGAAGATTGCGAATGTAAATCATTATGTTATGTGATTATGATGTATGTATGTATTTGATTGTCATTTGATGATGTGTAAGTTGTTGTGTAGTCTTGTATTTACTGACTTCCTATTATATCCCCCATTCCCCAGCGCCTAGATCCAGTGGCTTAGTGCGCTTTATAAGTCCTAGGTATTATTATTATTATTATTACAAACAAACAGTTAGGTAACTTGTTTATTATGATATCATTCTTACAAACAAACAGTTAGGTAACATGTTTATTATGATATCATTCTTACAAACAAACAGTTAGGTAACATGTTTATTATGATGTCATTCTTACAAACAAACAGTTAGGTAACATGTTTATTATGATATCATTCTTACAAACAAACAGGTAACATGTTTATTATGATGTCATTCTTACAAACAAACAGGTAACATGTTTATTATGATATCATTCTTACAAACAAACAGGTAACATGTTTATTATGATGTCATTCTTACAAACAAACAGTTAACATGTTTATTATGATATCATTCTTACAAACAAACAGTTAGGTAACATGTTTATTATGATGTCATTCTTACAAACAAACAGTTAACATGTTTATTATGATATCATTCTTACAAACAAACAGTTAGGTAACATGTTTATTATGATGTCATTCTTACAAACAAACAGTTAGGTAACATGTTTATTATGATATCATTCTTACAAACAAACAGTTAGGTAACATGTTTATTATGATATCATTCTTACAAACAGTTAGGTAACATGTTTATTATGATATCATTCTTACAAACAAACAGTTAGGTAACATGTTTATTATGATGTCATTCTTACAAACAAACAGTTAGGTAACATGTTTATTATGATATCATTCTTACAAACAAACAGTTAGGTAACATGTTTATTACGATGTCATTCTTACAAACAAACAGGTAACATGTTTATTATGATGTCATTCTTACAAACAAACAGTTAGGTAACATGTTTATTACGATGTCATTCTTACAAACAAACAGGTAACATGTTTATTATGATGTCATTCTTACAAACAGTTAGGTAACATGTTTATTATGATATCATTCTTACAAACAGTTAGGTAACATGTTTATTATGATATCATTCTTACAAACAAACAGTTAGGTAACATGTTTATTATGATATCATTCTTATAAACAAACAGTTAACATGTTTATTATGATATCATTCTTACAAACAAACAGTTAGGTAACATGTTTATTATGATATCATTCTTACAAACAAACAGTTAACATGTTTATTATGATATCATTCTTACAAACAAACAGGTAACATGTTTATTATGAAGTCATTCTTACAAACAAACAGTTAACATGTTTATTATGATGTCATTCTTACAAACAAACAGTTAACATGTTTATTATGATATCATTCTTACAAACAAACAGGTAACATGTTTATTATGATGTCATTCTTACAAACAGTTAGGTAACATGTTTATTATGATGTCATTCTTACAAACAAACAGGTAACATGTTTATTATGATATCATTCTTACAAACAGTTAGGTAACATGTTTATTATGATGTCAATCTTACAAACAAACAGGTAACATGTTTATTATGATGTCATTCTTACAAACAAACAGTTAACATGTTTATTATGATGTCATTCTTACAAACAAACAGTTAGGTAACATGTTTATTATGATATCATTCTTACAAACAGTTAGGTAACATGTTTATTATGATATCATTCTTACAAACAAACAGGTAACATGTTTATTATGATGTCATTCTTACAAACAAACAGTTAGGTAACATGTTTATTATGATATCATTCTTACAAACAAACAGTTAGGTAACATGTTTATTATGATATCATTCTTACAAACAAACAGGTAACATGTTTATTATGATATCATTCTTACAAACAAACAGGTAACATGTTTATTATGATATCATTCTTACAAACAAACAGGTAACATGTTTATTATGATGTCATTCTTACAAACAAACAGGTAACATGTTTATTATGATATCATTCTTACAAACAAACAGGTAACATGTTTATTATGATGTCATTCTTACAAACAAACAGGTAACATGTTTATTATGATGTCATTCTTACAAACAGTTAGGTAACATGTTTATTATGATATCATTCTTACAAACAAACAGGTAACATGTTTATTATGATGTCATTCTTACAAACAAACAGGTAACATGTTTATTACGATATCATTCTTACAAACAAACAGGTAACATGTTTATTATGATATCATTCTTACAAACAAACAGTTAGGTAACATGTTTATTATGATATCATTCTTACAAACAGTTAGGTAACATGTTTATTATGATATCATTCTTACAAACAGTTAGGTAACATGTTTATTATGATATCATTCTTACAAACAAACAGGTAACATGTTTATTATGATATCAATCTTACAAACAAACAGGTAACATGTTTATTATGATATCATTCTTACAAACAAACAGGTAACATGTTTATTATGATATCATTCTTACAAACAGTTAGGTAACATGTTTATTATGATATCATTCTTACAAACAGTTAGGTAACATGTTTATTACGATATCATTCTTACAAACAAACAGTTAGGTAACATGTTTATTATGATATCAATCTTACAAACAAACAGGTAACATGTTTATTATGATATCATTCTTACAAACAGTTAGGTAACATGTTTATTATGATATCATTCTTACAAACAAACAGTTAGGTAACATGTTTATTATGATGTCATTCTTACAAACAGTTAGGTAACATGTTTATTATGATATCATTCTTACAAACAGCTTAGTCACCAGCTTTTTGCAGACGACACACAGCTTCAACAGGCATGCAAACCTGCAGACATTGACAGTACCATACAGACACTACAGACATGCACGGATGATGTAAAGACATGGATGACTGACAACATGTTAAAACTTAATGACAGTAAGACTGAAGCTCTTCTGTTTTCTGGTTCTTCTGACTATAATCCTCCACTTCCAACTTCTATCACTGTTGGCTCTTCTGACATCTCTTTCTGTCCAAAAGCTAGGAACTTAGGTTTCATTCTTGACTCTTCTCTCTCCATGAAAGATCACGTTTCCAAAGTCTGCCAGCTTTCTTATTTTGAATTGAAAAGGATTGGATCTATCAGAAACTTTCTCAGTGTAGATGCCATCAAGATTCTTGTCACTTCCTGTATTCTGTCGAGACTTGACTACTGTAACTCTCTCCTCATGGGCTGCCCGAACACTGTTCTCTATCTTATGCAGAAAGTTCAAAATTCAGCTGCACGCCTTATTCTTAAGGCATCCCGTCAACAACCTTGCACTCCTTTGCTTCACCAACTGCACTGGTTACCAATATCTCAGAGAATTAAGTACAAGACTGCTTGCATCTGCTTCAATTCTATCTCTGGTTCTGCCCCTGAGTATATTTCTGATATTCTGCACTTGTATACTCCATCTCGGTCTCTCCGCTCTTCCTCTGATTCAAGACTCCTCAGGCAGATACAGTATAACCGCAAATCTCATGGCTTTCGCTCACTTTCGCATTTCGGTCCCCAGTTTTGGAACTCTCTTCCCAAGAAATTACGCCACTCTCCGTCCATTTCTTCTTTCAAGTCAAACTTGAAAACACACCTTTTCCAGCAGTATTTCGACATCTGATCACTTTTCCCCACATCACCTTGTCGGTTGGCTGATATGTGTAATTGGATTTTGTGTATGCGCGTGGGGGTGGGGGGTAGTAGGGAAGGGGTGGAATAATAGTTTATATGGAGTAACTGAGTGAAAAGTGTTGAATTGGAATGAATCTGATATTTGATTGAATTGCGTGGTATGCATATTTTGAAGATTGCGAATGTAAATCATTATGTTATGTGATTATGATGTATGTATGTATTTGATTGTCATTTGATGATGTGTAAGTTGTTGTGTAGTCTTGTATTTACTGACTTCCTATTATATCCCCCATTCCCCAGCGCCTAGATCCAGTGGCTTAGTGCGCTTTATAAGTCCTAGGTATTATTATTATTATTATTACAAACAAACAGTTAGGTAACTTGTTTATTATGATATCATTCTTACAAACAAACAGTTAGGTAACATGTTTATTATGATATCATTCTTACAAACAAACAGTTAGGTAACATGTTTATTATGATGTCATTCTTACAAACAAACAGGTAACATGTATATTATGATGTCACTCTTACAAACAAACAGGTAACATGTTTATTATGATATCATTCTTACAAACAAACAGGTAACATGTATATTATGATATCATTCTTACAAACAAACAGGTAACATGTTTATTATGATGTCATTCTTACAAACAAACAGGTAACATGTTTATTATGATATCATTCTTACAAACAAACAGTTAGGTAACATGTTTATTATGATATCATTCTTACAAACAAACAGGTAACATGTTTATTATGATGTCATTCTTACAAACAAACAGGTAACATGTTTATTATGATGTCATTCTTACAAACAAACAGTTAGGTTACATGTTTATTACGATGTCATTCTTACAAACAAACAGTTAGGTAACATGTATATTATGATATCATTCTTACAAACAAACAGTTAACATGTTTATTATGATATCATTCTTACAAACAAACAGTTAGGTAACATGTTTATTATGATATCATTCTTACAAACAAACAGTTAGGTAACATGTTTTATATGATGTCATTCTTACAAACAAACAGTTAGGTAACATGTTTATTATGATGTCATTCTTACAAACAAACAGTTAGGTAACATGTTTATTATGATGTCATTCTTACAAACAAACAGTTAGGTAACATGTTTATTATGATGTCATTCTTACAAACAAACAAACAGGTAACATGTTTATTATGATGTCATTCTTACAAACAAACAGTTAGGTAACATGTTTATTATGATGTCATTCTTACAAACAAACAGTTAGGTAACATGTTTATTATGATGTCATTCTTACAAACAGACAGTTAGGTAACATGTTTATTATGATATCATTCTTACAAACAAACAGGTAACATGTTTATTATGATATCATTCTTACACAAACAAAAACAGTTAGGTAACATGTTTATTATGATGTCATTCTTACAAACAAACAGTTAGTAACATGTTTATTATGATGTCATTCTTACAAACAAACAGTTAACATGTTTATTATGATGTCATTCTTACAAACAAACAGTTAACATGTTTCATTTAAAAATTGTCATTTCTTACAAACAAAACAGTAACATGTTTATTATGATATCATTCTTACAAACAAACATTAGGTAACAAGTTTATTATGATATCATTCTTACAAACAAAAAGGTAACATGTTTATTATAATATCATTCTTACAAAACAAAACAGTTAGGTAAACATGTTTATTATATCATTCTTACAAACAAACAGTTAGGTAACATGTTTATTATGATGTCATTCTTACAAACAAACAGTTAGGTAACATGTTTATTATGATATCATTCTTACAAACAAACAGTTAGGTAACATGTTTATTATGATTCATTCTTACAAACAAACAGGTAACATGTTTATTATGATTCATTCTTACAAACAAACAGTTAGGAACATGTTTATTATGATGTCATTCTTACAAACAAACAGTTAGGTAACATGTTTATTATGATATCATTCTTACAAACAAACAGTTAGGTAACATGTTTATTATGATATCATTCTTACAAACAAACAGTTATGGTAACATGTTTATTATGATGTCATTCTTACAAACAAACAGTTAACATGTTTATTATGATGTCATTCTTACAAACAAACAGTTAACATGTTTATTATGATGTCATTCTTACAAACAAACAGTTAAACATGTTTATTATGATGTCATTCTTACAAACAAACAGTTAGTTAACATGTTTATTATGATGTCATTCTTACAAACAAACAGTTAACATGTTTATTATGATGTCATTCTTACAAACAAACAGTTAACATGTTTATTATGATGTCATTCTTACAAACAAACAGTTAGTTAACATGTTTATTATGATGTCATTCTTACAAACAAACAGTTAGGTAACATGTTTATTATGATATCATTCTTACAAACAAACAGTTAGGTAACATGTTTATTATGATGTCATTCTTACAAACAAACAGTTAGGTAACATGTTTATTATGATATCATTCTTACAAACAAACAGTTAGGTAACATGTTTATTATGATATCATTCTTACAAACAAACAGGTAACATGTTTATTATGATATCATTCTTACAAACAAACAGGTAACATGTTTATTATGATATCATTCTTACAAACAAACAGGTAACATGTTTATTATGATATCATTCTTACAAACAAACAGGTAACATGTTTATTATGATGTCATTCTTACAAACAAACAGGTAACATGTTTATTATGATATCATTCTTACAAACAAACAGGTAACATGTTTATTATGATATCATTCTTACAAACAAACAGTTAGGTAACATGTTTATTATGATGTCATTCTTACAAACAAACAGTTAGGTAACATGTTTATTATGATGTCATTCTTACAAACAAACAGTTAGGTAACATGTTTATTATGATATCATTCTTACAAACAAACAGTTAGGTAACATGTTTATTACGATATCATTCTTACAAACAAACAGTTAGGTAACATGTTTATTATGATGTCATTCTTACAAACAAACAGTTAGGTAACATGTTTATTATGATGTCATTCTTACAAACAAACAGTTAGGTAACATGTTTATTATGATATCATTCTTACAAACAAACAGGTAACATGTTTATTATGATATCATTCTTACAAACAGTTAGGTAACATGTTTATTATGATATCATTCTTACAAACAAACAGGTAACATGTTTATTATGATATCATTCTTACAAACAAACAGTTAACATGTTTATTATGATATCATTCTTACAAACAAACAGGTAACATGTTTATTATGATATCATTCTTACAAACAAACAAACAGGTAACATGTTTATTATGATATCATTCTTACAAACAAACAGGTAACATGTTTATTATGATATCATTCTTACAAACAAACAGGTAACATGTTTATTATGATATCATTCTTACAAACAGTTAGGTAACATGTTTATTATGATATCATTCTTACAAACAAACAGGTAACATGTTTATTATGATGTCATTCTTACAAACAGTTAGGTAACATGTTTATTATGATGTCATTCTTACAAACAGTTAGGTAACATGTTTATTATGATATCATTCTTACAAACAAACAGTTAGGTAACATGTTTATTATGATGTCATTCTTACAAACAAACAGGTAACATGTTTATTATGATATCATTCTTACAAACAAACAGTTAGGTAACATGTTTATTATGATATCATTCTTATAAACAAACAGTTAACATGTTTATTATGATATCATTCTTACAAACAAACAGTTAGGTAACATGTTTATTATGATATCATTCTTACAAACAAACAGTTAACATGTTTATTATGATATCATTCTTACAAACAAACAGGTAACATGTTTATTATGAAGTCATTCTTACAAACAAACAGTTAACATGTTTATTATGATGTCATTCTTACAAACAAACAGTTAACATGTTTATTATGATATCATTCTTACAAACAAACAGGTAACATGTTTATTATGATGTCATTCTTACAAACAGTTAGGTAACATGTTTATTATGATGTCATTCTTACAAACAAACAGGTAACATGTTTATTATGATATCATTCTTACAAACAGTTAGGTAACATGTTTATTATGATGTCAATCTTACAAACAAACAGGTAACATGTTTATTATGATGTCATTCTTACAAACAAACAGTTAACATGTTTATTATGATGTCATTCTTACAAACAAACAGTTAGGTAACATGTTTATTATGATATCATTCTTACAAACAGTTAGGTAACATGTTTATTATGATATCATTCTTACAAACAAACAGGTAACATGTTTATTATGATGTCATTCTTACAAACAAACAGGTAACATGTTTATTACGATATCATTCTTACAAACAAACAGGTAACATGTTTATTATGATATCATTCTTACAAACAAACAGTTAGGTAACATGTTTATTATGATATCATTCTTACAAACAGTTAGGTAACATGTTTATTATGATATCATTCTTACAAACAGTTAGGTAACATGTTTATTATGATATCATTCTTACAAACAAACAGGTAACATGTTTATTATGATATCAATCTTACAAACAAACAGGTAACATGTTTATTATGATATCATTCTTACAAACAGTTAGGTAACATGTTTATTATGATATCATTCTTACAAACAGTTAGGTAACATGTTTATTATGATATCATTCTTACAAACAGTTAGGTAACATGTTTATTACGATATCATTCTTACAAACAAACAGTTAGGTAACATGTTTATTATGATATCAATCTTACAAACAAACAGGTAACATGTTTATTATGATATCATTCTTACAAACAGTTAGGTAACATGTTTATTATGATATCATTCTTACAAACAAACAGTTAGGTAACATGTTTATTATGATGTCATTCTTACAAACAGTTAGGTAACATGTTTATTATGATATCATTCTTACAAACAGCTTAGTCACCAGCTTTTTGCAGACGACACACAGCTTCAACAGGCATGCAAACCTGCAGACATTGACAGTACCATACAGACACTACAGACATGCACGGATGATGTAAAGACATGGATGACTGACAACATGTTAAAACTTAATGACAGTAAGACTGAAGCTCTTCTGTTTTCTGGTTCTTCTGACTATAATCCTCCACTTCCAACTTCTATCACTGTTGGCTCTTCTGACATCTCTTTCTGTCCAAAAGCTAGGAACTTAGGTTTCATTCTTGACTCTTCTCTCTCCATGAAAGATCACGTTTCCAAAGTCTGCCAGCTTTCTTATTTTGAATTGAAAAGGATTGGATCTATCAGAAACTTTCTCAGTGTAGATGCCATCAAGATTCTTGTCACTTCCTGTATTCTGTCGAGACTTGACTACTGTAACTCTCTCCTCATGGGCTGCCCGAACACTGTTCTCTATCTTATGCAGAAAGTTCAAAATTCAGCTGCACGCCTTATTCTTAAGGCATCCCGTCAACAACCTTGCACTCCTTTGCTTCACCAACTGCACTGGTTACCAATATCTCAGAGAATTAAGTACAAGACTGCTTGCATCTGCTTCAATTCTATCTCTGGTTCTGCTCCTGAGTATATTTCTGATATTCTGCACTTGTATACTCCATCTCGGTCTCTCCGCTCTTCCTCTGATTCAAGACTCCTCAGGCAGATACAGTATAACCGCAAATCTCATGGCTTTCGCTCACTTTCGCATTTCGGTCCCCAGTTTTGGAACTCTCTTCCCAAGAAATTACGCCACTCTCCGTCCATTTCTTCTTTCAAGTCAAACTTGAAAAACACACCTTTTCCAGCAGTATTTCGACATCTGATCACTTTTCCCCACATCACCTTGTCGGTTGGCTGATATGTGTAATTGGATTTTGTGTATGCGCGTGGGGGTGGGGGGTAGTAGGGAAGGGGTGGAATAATAGTTTATATGGAGTAACTGAGTGAAAAGTGTTGAATTGGAATGAATCTGATATTTGATTGAATTGCGTGGTATGCATATTTTGAAGATTGCGAATGTAAATCATTATGTTATGTGATTATGATGTATGTATGTATTTGATTGTCATTTGATGATGTGTAAGTTGTTGTGTAGTCTTGTATTTACTGACTTCCTATTATATCCCCCATTCCCCAGCGCCTAGATCCAGTGGCTTAGTGCGCTTTATAAGTCCTAGGTATTATTATTATTATTATTACAAACAAACAGTTAGGTAACTTGTTTATTATGATATCATTCTTACAAACAAACAGTTAGGTAACATGTTTATTATGATATCATTCTTACAAACAAACAGTTAGGTAACATGTTTATTATGATGTCATTCTTACAAACAAACAGTTAGGTAACATGTTTATTATGATATCATTCTTACAAACAAACAGGTAACATGTTTATTATGATGTCATTCTTACAAACAAACAGGTAACATGTTTATTATGATATCATTCTTACAAACAAACAGGTAACATGTTTATTATGATGTCATTCTTACAAACAAACAGTTAACATGTTTATTATGATATCATTCTTACAAACAAACAGTTAGGTAACATGTTTATTATGATGTCATTCTTACAAACAAACAGTTAACATGTTTATTATGATATCATTCTTACAAACAAACAGTTAGGTAACATGTTTATTATGATGTCATTCTTACAAACAAACAGTTAGGTAACATGTTTATTATGATATCATTCTTACAAACAAACAGTTAGGTAACATGTTTATTATGATATCATTCTTACAAACAGTTAGGTAACATGTTTATTATGATATCATTCTTACAAACAAACAGTTAGGTAACATGTTTATTATGATGTCATTCTTACAAACAAACAGTTAGGTAACATGTTTATTATGATATCATTCTTACAAACAAACAGTTAGGTAACATGTTTATTACGATGTCATTCTTACAAACAAACAGGTAACATGTTTATTATGATGTCATTCTTACAAACAAACAGTTAGGTAACATGTTTATTACGATGTCATTCTTACAAACAAACAGGTAACATGTTTATTATGATGTCATTCTTACAAACAGTTAGGTAACATGTTTATTATGATATCATTCTTACAAACAAACAGGTAACATGTTTATTATGATATCATTCTTACAAACAAACAGGTAACATGTTTATTATGATGTCATTCTTACAAACAAACAGGTAACATGTTTATTATGATATCATTCTTACAAACAAACAGTTAACATGTTTATTATGATATCATTCTTACAAACAAACAGTTAACATGTTTATTATGATGTCATTCTTACAAACAGTTAGGTAACATGTTTATTATGATGTCATTCTTACAAACAAACAGGTAACTTGTTTATTATGATATCATTCTTACAAACAAACAAACAGGTACCATGTTTATTATGATGTCATTCTTACAAACAAACAGTTAACATGTTTATTATGATGTCATTCTTACAAACAGTTAGGTAACATGTTTATTATGATGTCATTCTTACAAACAAACAGGTAACTTGTTTATTATGATATCATTCTTACAAACAAACAAACAGGTACCATGTTTATTATGATGTCATTCTTACAAACAAACAGGTAACATGTATATTATGATGTCACTCTTACAAACAAACAGGTAACATGTTTATTATGATATCATTCTTACAAACAAACAGGTAACATGTATATTATGATATCATTCTTACAAACAAACAGGTAACATGTTTATTATGATGTCATTCTTACAAACAAACAGGTAACATGTTTATTATGATATCATTCTTACAAACAAACAGTTAGGTAACATGTTTATTATGATATCATTCTTACAAACAAACAGGTAACATGTTTATTATGATGTCATTCTTACAAACAAACAGGTAACATGTTTATTATGATGTCATTCTTACAAACAAACAGTTAGGTTACATGTTTATTACGATGTCATTCTTACAAACAAACAGTTAGGTAACATGTATATTATGATATCATTCTTACAAACAAACAGTTAACATGTTTATTATGATATCATTCTTACAAACAAACAGTTAGGTAACATGTTTATTATGATATCATTCTTACAAACAAACAGTTAGGTAACATGTTTTATATGATGTCATTCTTACAAACAAACAGTTAGGTAACATGTTTATTATGATGTCATTCTTACAAACAAACAGTTAGGTAACATGTTTATTATGATGTCATTCTTACAAACAAACAGTTAGGTAACATGTTTATTATGATGTCATTCTTACAAACAAACAAACAGGTAACATGTTTATTATGATGTCATTCTTACAAACAAACAGTTAGGTAACATGTTTATTATGATGTCATTCTTACAAACAAACAGTTAGGTAACATGTTTATTATGATGTCATTCTTACAAACAAACAGTTAGGTAACATGTTTATTATGATATCATTCTTACAAACAAACAGGTAACATGTTTATTATGATATCATTCTTACAAACAAACAGTTAGGTAACATGTTTATTATGATGTCATTCTTACAAACAAACAGTTAGGTAACATGTTTATTATGATGTCATTCTTACAAACAAACAGTTAACATGTTTATTATGATGTCATTCTTACAAACAAACAGTTAACATGTTTATTACGATGTCATTCTTACAAACAAACAGTTAACATGTTTATTATGATGTCATTCTTACAAACAAACAGTAACATGTTTATTATGATATCATTCTTACAAACAAACAGGTAACATGTTTATTATGATATCATTCTTACAAACAAACAGTTAGGTAACATTTTATTATGATATCATTCTTACAAACAAACAGTTAGGTAACATGTTTATTATGATGTCATTCTTACAAACAAACAGTTAACATGTTTATTATGATGTCATTCTTACAAACAAACAGTTAACATGTTTATTATGATGTCATTCTTACAAACAAACAGTTAACATGTTTATTATGATGTCATTCTTACAAACAAACAGTTAGTTAACATGTTTATTATGATGTCATTCTTACAAACAAACAGTTAACATGTTTATTATGATGTCATTCTTACAAACAAACAGTTAACATGTTTATTAGATGTCATTCTTACAAACAAACAGTTAGTTAACATGTTTATTATGATGTCATTCTTACAAACAAACAGTTAGGTAACATGTTTATTATGATATCATTCTTACAAACAAACAGTTAGGTAACATGTTTATTATGATATCATTCTTACAAACAGTTAGGTAACATGTTTATTATGATATCATTCTTACAAACAAACAGGTAACATGTTTATTATGATGTCATTCTTACAAACAAACAGTTAGGTAACATGTTTATTATGATATCATTCTTCCAACAAACAGGTAACATGTTTATTATGATATCATTCTTACAAACAAACAGGTAACATGTTTATTATGATATTATTCTTACAAACAAACAGGTAACATGTTTATTATGATATCATTCTTACAAACAAACAGGTAGCATGTTTATTATGATATCATTCTTACAAACAAACAGGTAGCATGTTTATTATGATATCATTCTTACAAACAAACAGTTAGGTAACATGTTTATTATGATGTCATTCTTACAAACAAACAGTTAGGTAACATGTTTATTATGATGTCATTCTTACAAACAAACAGTTAGGTAACATGTTTATTATGATATCATTCTTACAAACAAACAGTTAGGTAACATGTTTATTATGATATCATTCTTACAAACAAACAGTTAGGTAACATGTTTATTATGATATCATTCTTACAAACAAACAGGTAACATGTTTATTATGATATCATTCTTACAAACAAACAGGTAACATGTTTATTATGATATCATTCTTACAAACAAACAGGTAACATGTTTATTATGATATCATTCTTACAAACAAACAGGTAACATGTTTATTATGATGTCATTCTTACAAACAAACAGGTAACATGTTTATTATGATATCATTCTTACAAACAAACAGGTAACATGTTTATTATGATATCATTCTTACAAACAAACAGTTAGGTAACATGTTTATTATGATGTCATTCTTACAAACAAACAGTTAGGTAACATGTTTATTATGATGTCATTCTTACAAACAAACAGTTAGGTAACATGTTTATTACGATGTCATTCTTACAAACAGTTAGGTAACATGTTTATTATGATATCATTCTTACAAACAAACAGGTAACATGTTTATTATGATGTCATTCTTACAAACAAA
This sequence comes from Monoplex corrugatus, assembly GCA_030674185.1. Classification (NCBI taxonomy): domain Eukaryota; kingdom Metazoa; phylum Mollusca; class Gastropoda; order Littorinimorpha; family Ranellidae; genus Monoplex; species Monoplex corrugatus. The sequence continues at coordinate 44,666 of JAPXFY010000086.1, forward strand.
CAGTTAACATGTTTATTATAATGTCATTCTTACAAACAGTTAGGTAACATGTTTATTATGATATCATTCTTACAAACAAACAGGTAACATGTTTATTATGATGTCATTCTTACAAACAAACAGTTAACATGTTTATTATGATATCATTCTTACAAACAAACAGGTAACATGTTTATTATGATATCATTCTTACAAACAAACAGGTAACATGTTTATTATGATATCATTCTTACAAACAAACAGGTAACATGTTTATTACGATATCATTCTTACAAACAGTTAGGTAACATGTTTATTATGATGTCATTCTTACAAACAAACAGTTAGGTAACATGTTTATTATGATATCATTCTTACAAACAAACAGTTAGGTAACATGTTTATTATGATATCATTCTTACAAACAAACAGGTAACATGTTTATTATGATATCATTCTTACAAACAAACAGTTAGGTAACATGTTTATTATGATATCATTCTTACAAACAAACAGGTAACATGTTTATTATGATATCATTCTTACAAACAAACAGTTAGGTAACATGTTTATTATGATATCATTCTTACAAACAAACAGGTAACATGTTTATTATGATATCATTCTTACAAACAAACAGGTAACATGTTTATTATGATGTCATTCTTACAAACAAACAGGTAACATGTTTATTATGATATCATTCTTACAAACAAACAGGTAACATGTTTATTATGATGTCATTCTTACAAACAAACAGTTAGTAACATGTTTATTATGATGTCATTCTTACAAACAAACAGTTAGGTAACATGTTTATTATGATATCATTCTTACAAACAGTTAGGTAACATGTTTATTATGATGTCATTCTTACAAACAAACAGTTAACATGTTTATTATGATGTCATTCTTACAAACAAACAGGGAACATGTTTATTATGATATCATTCTTACAAACAAACAGGTAACATGTTTATTATGATGTCATTCTTACAAACAAACAGTTAACATGTTTATTATGATATCATTCTTACAAACAAACAGTTAGTTAACATGTTTATTATGATATCATTCTTACAAACAGTTAACATGTTTATTATGATGTCATTCTTACAAACAAACAGTTAACATGTTTATTATGATGTCATTCTTACAAACAAACAGTTAGGTAACATGTTTATTATGATATCATTCTTACAAACAAACAGTTAGGTAACATGTTTATTATGATATCATTCTTACAAACAAACAGTTAGGTAACATGTTTATTATGATATCATTCTTACAAACAAACAGGTAACATGTTTATTATGATGTCATTCTTACAAACAAACAGTTAACATGTTTATTATGATATCATTCTTACAAACAAACAGGTAACATGTTTATTATGAAGTCATTCTTACAAACAAACAGTTAACATGTTTATTATGAATGTCATTCTTACAAACAAACAGTTAGGTAACATGTTTATTATGATATCATTCTTACAAACAAACAGGTAACATGTTTATTATGATGTCATTCTTACAAACAGTTAGGTAACATGTTTATTATGATGTCATTCTTACAAACAAACAGGTAACATGTTTATTATGATATCATTCTTACAAACAGTTAGGTAACATGTTTATTATGATGTCAATCTTACCAGCAGCATTGTTGTCGTTCATAGCATTTCATGCTTTGAAGTTTATTGTGTGTACAGGTGAGTTCAAAAGACTGGTAGTCAGTGTTGTCTTATTCATTCTGTGTTTCTTGCACAATAATCATATCACATCTGTGTGTTCGTACAGTCAAGCGCAGGTGAATGGCAGATCATTTTCTACCTGGCTGCCGGGATCTACGGACTGGGAGCTGTGGTCTTTGGCCTGCTGGCCTCTGGGGATCGCCAGCAGTGGGCTCACATCCCTATGGGCTACCAACCCTACCTGGATGACCCTGAGAAGGAATAACGACTTGCTCACCTATATGATTTGGCTAGATGATAACGATCCCTGTGAAAGGACTACCAACCCTACCTGGATGACCCTGAGAAGGAATAACGACTTGCACACCTATATGATTTGGCTAGATGATAACGATCCCTGTGAAAGAAGGACTACCACCCTACCTGGATGACCCTGAGAAGGAACAGCAACTTGCACACCTATATGGCTTGGCTAGATGATAAAATGTGACCTCCCACCATGAAATCAGTCTTTAACTCGCAGTCTGTCGAACAGCACTAGGAGCTGAAAAGGTGACTGAGGGTCTATCTGGGATGTTTTGACTTTTTCTCAAAATTGATTTCTGTAGACTATAATCTATCCTCCACAGAAATTTTTTTCTTAAAAAAATATTGTTAATCAATTTAAAATGGTATTTTAATGCACTGACCGCAGCAGAAAGAACGCAGTTTCTTACCAAAAATACCTATTTTTGTCTCTTATTATGAACCGTAACTTGTACAGTACCCACACATGTAATATACTGATGGAAAGCTCTATGGTGCACCTTTCAGATAATGACAGCAAAAATTAGAAACCAACTGGGTCAAAGCCACCAAGTAAAGAAATTTAAGGAAAATGTGTAGGAGAGCACACAAAAACTTTAGAGGCCGTTTTCTCAAAATGGCCGTCATACAACTTAATGACTTCAAACACACATAACTTCTACATTTTTTGGAGTACAAGTTTTATTCAAGTACCAAAATAATCAGCAGAATGTACACTTTCCAGTGATATCTCAAAATGGTAGTTTAGACTGATTTCGTGGTAGGAGGTCACAAATGATCCCTGTGGAAGAAGGACTTCTGTATCCCTAAGGACTGTATAGCATGTGTGAAAGATGGCCCCAGAACCCTAAGGGCTGTATAGCATGTGTGAAAGATGGCCCCAGAACCCTAAGGACTGTATAGCATGTCTGAACGATGGTCACAGAACCCTAAGGACTGTATAGCATGTCTAAACGATGGTCACAGAACCCTAAGGACTGTATAGCATGTGTGAAAAATGGTCACAGAACCCTAAGGACTGTATAGCATGTCTAAACGATGGTCCCAGAACCCTAAGGACTGTATAGCATGTGTGAAAGATGGTCCCAGAACCCTAAGGTTGTAGGTGAGTGAGGGGGTAGAGAAATCAGATTTTCTGTGATCCATCATTGTGAGGGTGGTGCCGACTTCCTGGCCTACCCCTTGCTGCTTTACCTTTCCCAACCCTCAGTGTTGTCAGGTGCCTGTTCGCAGGTGTGTGGACCGGAGACAGCATGCATGAAGTTGTTTTTTTTTTTTGTTTTTTTTTTTTTCCCCACAAGTTGTGATAAAACCTGAGAATGAAAGCTGACTTTTAACATCTCCAGGGATTCGTCATCATCTAGGTGGAAACAACCCCCCCCCCCCCCCCTCCAAAAAAAATTTTTTATAGTGGGAGAGACTACTAACTAGGTGATAATATGAAACATAATGATTTACCCTCACCCCCCACCCCCCACCTTCAGGACCCAGCATATTGAAGTTGTAATAAAGCAGGAGAAGGAATGATCAAACTTAACCCTTTGACTCCCGCACCCTGTCCACCAGCATCCTGCATCGCCAACCATGCTAGCAAAGCGAAAACTTAACCCTTTGATTCTCTCACCCTATCCACCAGCTTCCTGCAGGGTGAGAGAATCAGAGGGTTGTTTTTGCAGTTGGCGGATAGGCTGCGGGAGTCAAAGGGTTAAGTTTTTGCAGTTGGCAGATAGGGTGCGGGAGTCAAAGGGTTAAGTTTTTGCAGTTGGCGGATAGGGTGCAGGAGTCAATGGGTTAACACATGTAGAGATGGAAAATGTCTGTGTCATAATGAATCCTAACAACAACAACAACAAATAATATATGAATACCTGTAGAGACTGGGCATAGGTAAATGTTAGAGGATGAAAGTGTCTCACCGATACTGTTATAATATTTATATAAAGATTTTTTTACTGTTATATTTAGAGAGATTTTTTGTATTTCAGCTTGCCCTGTTTAGGTACAGAGTCAACCATATACTCAATTCTGTTTGTGAGTTCTCTGTCATGTGCTCTCTATAATTTTCCATTGCTTTTATTCTTTCTCCCCATTTATAGCCGTGTACGTGTGTGTGTGTGTGTGTGTGTGTGTGTGTGTGTGTGTGTGTGTCTGTTTCAGCGCTTAGATTTGATTTTATCAAGATTTTGCGCTATATAGATATTGTAATTATTATTATTATTATTATACCATGTACTGACGTCAGCACTGCTTGTAACTTCTTTGTTCTGAGTGAAAGTGTGTGTATTGTTGTGTGTCATACTTTGTACTGACGTCAGCCATGCTTGTAACTTCTTTGTTCTGAGTGAAAGTGTGTGTATTGTTGTTGTGTGTCATACTTTGTACTGACGTCAGCCCTGCTTGTAACTTCTTTGTTCTGAGTGAAAGTGCGTGTATTGTTGTTGTGTGTCATACTTTGTACTGACGTCAGCCATGCTTGTAACTTCTTTGTTCTGAGTGAAAGTGTGTGTATTGTTGTTGTGTGTCATACTTTGTACTGACATCAGCCATGCTTGTAACTTCTTTGTTCTGAGTGAAAGTGCGTGTCTTGTTGTGTGTCATACTTTGTACTGACGTCAGCATGGTTGTACCTTCTTTGTTCTGAGTGAAAGTGTGTGTCTTGTTGTTGTGTGTCATACCTTGTACTGACGTCAGCCCTGCTTGTAACTTCTTTGTTCTGAGTGAAAGTGTGTGTATTGTTGTTGTGTGTCATACCTTGTACTGACGTCAGCCCTGCTTGTAACATTGTTCTGAGTGAAAGCATGTGTATTGTTGTTGTGTGTCATACCTTGTACTGACGTCAGCCCTGCTTGTAACTTCTTTGTTCTGAGTGAAAGTGCGTGTCTTGTTGTTGTGTGTCATACCTTATACTGACGTCAGCCCTGTTTGTAACTTCTTTGTTCTGAGTGAAAGTGTGTGTATTGTTGTTGTGTGTCATACCTTGTACTGACGTCATCCCTGCTTGTAACTTCTTTGTTCTGAGTGAAAGTGCGTGTATTGTTGTTGTGTGTCATACTTTGTACTGACGTCAGCCATGTTTGTAACTTCTTTGTTCTGAGTGAAAGTGCGTGTATTGTTGTTGTGTGTCATACTTTGTCCTGACGTCAGCCATGTTTGTAACTTCTTTGTTCTGAGTGAAAGTGTGTATTGTTGTTGTGTGTCATACTTTGTCCTGACGTCAGCACTGCTTGTAACTTCTTTGTTCTGAGTGAAAGTGTGTGTATTGTTGTTGTGTGTCATACCATGTACTGACGTCAGCCATGCTTGTAACTTCTTTGTTCTGAGTGAAAGTGTGTGTATTGTTGTTGTGTGTCATACTTTGTACTGACGTCAGCCATGCTTGTAACTTCTTTGTTCTGAGTGAAAGTGTGTATTGTTGTTGTGTGTCATACTTTGTACTGATGTCAGCCCTGCTTGTAACTTCTTTGTTCTGAGTGAAAGTGCGTGTATTGTTGTTGTGTGTCATACTTTGTACTGACGTCAGCCATGCTTGTAACTTCTTTGTTCTGAGTGAAAGTGTGTGTATTGTTGTTGTGTGTCACTTTGTACTGACGTCAGCCATGCTTGTAACTTCTTTGTTCTGAGTGAAAGTGTGTGTATTGTTGTTGTGTGTCATACTTTGTACTGACATCAGCCATGCTTGTAACTTCTTTGTTCTGAGTGAAAGTGCGTGTATTGTTGTTGTGTGTCATACTTTGTACTGACGTCAGCCATGTTTGTAACTTCTTTGTTCTGAGTGAAAGTGCGTGTCTTGTTGTGTGTCATACTTTGTACTGACGTCAGCACTGCTTGTAACTTCTTTGTTCTGATTGAAAGTGCGTGTCTTGTTGTTGTGTGTCATACCATGTACTGACGTCAGCCCTGCTTGTAACTTCTTTGTTCTGAGTGAAAGTGCGTGTATTGTTGTTGTGTGTCATACTTTGTCCTGACGTCAGCACTGCTTGTAACTTCTTTGTTCTGAGTGAAAGTGCGTGTCTTGTTGTTGTGTGTCATACCTTGTACTGACGTCAGCCCTGCTTGTAACTTTGTTCTGAGTGAAAGTGCGTGTATTGTTGTTGTGTGTCATACTTTGTACTGACGTCAGCCATGTTTGTAACTTCTTTGTTCTGAGTGAAAGTGTGTGTCTTGTTGTTGTGTGTCATACCTTGTACTGACGTCAGCCATGCTTGTAACTTCTTTGTTCTGAGTGAAAGTGTGTGTATTGTTGTGTGTCATACCTTGTACTGACGTCAGCCCTGTTTGTAACTTCTTTGTTCTGAGTGAAAGTGCGTGTATTGCTGTTGTGTGTCATACCATGTATTGACGTCAGCCCTGCTTGTAACTTCTTTGTTCTGAGTGAAAGTGCGTGTCTTGTTGTGTGTCATACCATGTACTGACGTCAGCACTGCTTGTAACTTCTTTGTTCTGAGTGAAAGTGTGTGTATTGTTGTTGTGTGTCATACCTTGTACTGACGTCAGCCCTGCTTGTAACTTCTTTGTTCTGAGTGAAAGTGCGTGTCTTGTTGTGTGTCATACTTTGTACTGACATCAGCCCTGCTTGTAACTTCTTTGTTCTGAGTGAAAGTGTGTGTATTGTTGTTGTGTGTCATACCATGTACTGACGTCAGCACTGCTTGTAACTTTGTTCTGAGTGAAAGTGTGTGTATTGTTGTGTGTCATACCATGTACTGACGTCAGCACTGCTTGTAACTTCTTTGTTCTGAGTGAAAGTGTGTGTCTTGTTGTGTGTCATACAAGAAAAAAAGAATCGGAATGCATATTATTTTAATACAACCAGACAAGACAGGCGCACATTTTTGGCCAACTGGCCTTTGTCAAGTGTAGACGTAAGATCACAAACGAACAAAAACCAAATACAAAAATTAGGGGTGGGGGGGGGGGAGACTGAAGCTTTCCTGCTGCCTCATCTCACTGGACTAGTTTTCTCCCACTGGGTAAAGCAGCAGGGAAGGTTCAGTCTTTTTCTCCTAATTTTTGTATTTGGCGTTTGTTCGTTTGTGATCTTACATCTATACTTGACAAAGGCCAGTTGGCTGAAAATTTGCGCCTGTCTTGTCTGGTTGTATTAAATACGCTTTCTGGTTCTTTTTTTATGGGTCTTTTTTTCTGGTTCCTGACTGAGAGAATATATAGATTTGGGTAGTGACTGCCATTACTCTTTGACTTTCAAGACAGACAGAGTGGAAGTGAAAAAGTGACCAGTGTTATTTGAAGTCGTCTGTTCTGATGTCAAAATGTGATAGATATCAGTCAGCAAGCAAAGCCAGAGCAGGATTGAGACAGCCGAGATGTGGTTTCTCAGAAGAATGTTGAGAGTACTATGGACAGCAAAGAAAACAAATGAGACAGTCTTGATGGAGGCAGACACAAGTCGATCACTGATAAGGAAGATTAGGAAAAGACTAGCAACATTTATAGGCCATTTTATGAGGAAGGGGATTTGGAGCACCTGGTCACAACGGGGAAGCTGGAGGGAAAGAGCACCAGGTAGACCCAGGGAGAGAATGCTGGACGGACTTGCAGAGTGGCTAGGGATGAAGAGGGTGGGGGAGATGCTGGGTGCAACGAGAGATAGAGATGGTTGGAAGTCCATGGTCGCCAACGCCATGCGGCAGGGCACCTGATGATGATGATCATTGGAAAGAGCCAACAGTTGTATCGTTTAGCTATAACCAAGACAGATTGTAATGGTGCCACTGTAACATCATGATGGAGACAAAGAAACAATGAATTTTCAGTAAGTCTGTAGACTTGATTTTTTGATACCTGTAAACTTTGTTTTTTCGACCCTCTACCTTACTTCCTTTCTCTGTGTAAAGAACCTGAGCTGAGGGATGATTCACACTGATTCCACTATTCAATTCCACATTCCATGTTAATTTCTATCTGGCTATATAGACATTGTTATAAGGCATCAGAAATAACGATGTTGTGAACTTCAATTCCACATTCCATGTTAGTTTCTACCTGGCTATATAGACATTGTTAAGGCATCAGAAATAACGATGTTGTGAACTTCAATTCCACATTCCATGTTAGTTTCTACCTGGCTATATAGACATTGTTAAGGCATCAGAAATAACGATGTTGTGAACTTCAATTCCACATTCCATGTTAATTTCTACCTGGCTATATAGACATTGTTATAAGACATCAGAAATAACGATGTTGTGAACTTCAATTCCACATTCCATGTTAGTTTCTACCTGGCTACCTAGACATTGTTATACGGCATCAGAAATAATGATGATCTGAATATTTACCAAATAATGATGATCTGAAAAACTGAAGGTACTCAGGTTTTAACAAACTCAGATAATCAACAGGGACTTCCATAGGATCGAGGATTTAGCCAGTCCTGAGAGCAAATAATGATTTGTACACTTGTGGACACTTTGTACAGGTAGATTGTATTGTACCTGTACAGGTAGATTGTATTGTACCTGTACAGGTAGATTGTATTGTACCTGTACAGGTAGATTGTATTGTACCTGTACAGGTAGATTGTATTGTACCTGAGAGTCGTGAGTCATTCAATAAAGCTTTTTTTTTCTGTTTTTTTCTCTTTTTTTTAGGTTTTTTTTTGACAGATTCAAACTTTATTCAAGTCATGGGTTGGTATTCTGGGTTCCATGTCAAATACATATTTTGTGACAACTTTAAAGAAATTTATAATGATGATTTATATTTCATGGCGTACATCTTAGTGAAGAATCTTTACATATCAGCTGTTTTACTTCCTGGCAAATAGGATGCAGATTGTGAGAGAGTGAAAGGGTTAAGGGCTACTTATAAACTGTACCTTACAAATTGACAGCCTCTCTCTCTCTCTCTCTCTCTCTCTCTCTTCTCTCTTTCTCTCTCTCTCTCTCTTTCTCTCTCTTTTCTTCTCTCTCCTCTCTTTCTCTCTCTCTTTCTCTCTCTTTTCTCTTTCTCTCTCTTTCTCTCTCTCTCTATCTCTCTTCTCTCTCTCTTCTCTCTCTCTCCTCTCTCTCTTTCTTTCTCTCTCTCTTCTCTTCTCTCTCTCTCTCTTCTTTCTCTCTCTCTCTTCCCCCTCTCTTCTCTCTCTCTCTCTCTCTCCTCTCTTCTCCTCTCTTTCTCTTCTCTCTCTCTCTTTCTCTCTCTCTCTTTCTCTTTCTCTTACTCTCTCTTTCTCTCTTTCTCTCTCTCTCTCTCCTCTCTCTCTCTCTCTCTCTCTCTCTCTCTCTCTCTCTCTCTCTCTCTCTCTCTCTCTCTCTCTCTCTCCAACTCATAGTGATGCTGCGGATCTTCCGGCATGAATAATATCCCCCACCCTCTGTGCTAGAAATTTCCTCTTGTTTGTCATTCTTTTTGTTTCTGACTTGTTCCATTGCTTTCTGTCATCTCTGTCTTTCTCCTTTGTTGTCATCTATTTCTTTCTCTTTTGCTTGTTTTCCATAAATCTGTAATACTTTCTGTCTGTTAGGGTTGGTAATAGGGCACTAACAGCATTTTTAGCTTTAAGGAAACGTGAACCGTTCTGTGGCAATTGTGGGTACTATAGGTCAGTTGGTATGGATGTTTTTGTGTACTTATATTTATGCATGTGTATTCAGATTTGTGTACTTATGTTTATGCATATGTATTCAGATTTGTGTACTTATTTATGTTTGTGTATTTGTATTTAGGTGATATATTCGGCAAAATGGCCAACGCCAGGCATATCCATAAGTAATTTGTGTGAATGCAGTGATACGTGTACTTGATTTTCATTCCTCAGCGTTGTTTTGTGCAGGGTGATTGATATGTTTAGATAAGTGTATTTTGTTTGGGATGGTTATAGTCCTGATATGGCTGTGAGCAGTGGGCTTGGCTTTAAAACCCTTTCACCGCCAATGTCGCCTTTTGGCGACTGTCTGGCAGACCGCCAACATACTTTATTGTTGCATAATCCCAAACTCCAATCATTCTTCTTTCTTTGAAAAAAAACAGAAAGCAATTCGGTTGAGAAATAAGAAAGTTACAGTCATTTGAAGTCGGTGGGTGCATTTTTCGTGGTTTTTTTTGTTTTTGATTTTTTTAACAGCTGGTGCTGAGGACTTAAATATTCTAGAATCACTGGCGGTGAAGGGGTTTTGATTAAACACCAAAAATGATCATGTGGAAATATTTTGTAGTTTACAGTTTTTGTGACTGGGGCGTGTAATCAAAGCTGTGATTTATTCCTGTGTACAGATTTATCCTGTTAACCATTTCATTGTTGTCTGAGCTTAAAAGTGGATGTTGTATACATGTGAGGTTCTTTTTTTATCTGTTACAGTGGTGGTTGTGTGTGAATGAGATTCATATATATATATATATCATATATCATCAATTGTTGACTTGCTATTTAGTCTAGGCAGGACAGTGGACAGTAAAAGGTTGAATAATCATTATTATGTGACGATTGAAGAAAACAAGTTCAGGTAATAGTATGAGGGTCCATTACCTGTTTTTGTTTGTTTTCTTTTCAGTGGGTTTTTGTTGTTGTTGTTGGGTTTGTTTGTTTTTTGGACCCATTTTCCTTTTTGTCACTGTTTTTCCTAGAAAGATGGTTGCCATGAGGTCCGTGTTCTTGCTGCGTGACACATGGCCAGTGTATTTTAGTCTTCTCTTGTTGATGTCTGCTAGTAGTTTTTCTGGTGGTATCAAGTTCTTCCAGGACACTTTCATTAGTTCTTCTGTCTGTCCATTTGGCATGTAGCAGTCTCCGATAAAACCACATCTCTGCTGCCTCAATTCTTCTGCATTCAAAGAAATAAGAGGGAAGCAGGAAGAATTTTTATAATATCAACCAAAGGACATAACTCTTGACAGCACGTAGGAATTATCATGGGAGATAATTCCTACGTGATCTCAAGAGTTATGTCTTCTGCGATCAGTTTTTCTCAAGAGTCCAGGCTTCTCAGCGAGCCATAAATCATGACTGGCCGTATCAAACATTTTAAAAGTCTTAAGTTTCAGGCCATTGAAGTCATCATGTGCACGTTTTGGCAAAAAGCACACATAATGACACGAAGCGCTGTTTGGGCAGTGCATCAAATTCATGGTGAGGGGATAGCCCATAGGCAAATAGTTTGGGGGTTTTTGTGTGCTAGTATCTGTGTCAACATTTATAGGCCATTTTATGAGGAAGGGGGATTTGGAGCACCTGGTCACAACGGGAAAGCTGGAGGGAAAGAGAGCACCGGGTAGACCCAGGTAGAAAATGCTGGACGGACTTGCAGAGTGGCTGGGGACGAGGAGGTTGGGGGAGATGCTAGGGGCAACGAGAGATAGAGACAGATGGAAGTCCATGATCGCCAACGCCATGCGGCAGGGCACCTGATGATGATGATGAGTGTCTGTGTCTTCTAGGATGTATCCTATTCACTGCTTAACTTTTTGATTTTTAAAACAATCTGTGTATTAAATATATGAATACATTGAAGATATTGTGTTCAAGAAAAAAGTATGTGTTGAATGTATGAATACATATGTGTCCAATAATTGTTCTATTCTTTGACGTGTAAAGAAAAAAGAATTATGTTGTTTTAATGTCCATATAAATATACTGAGGATGTGTGTATCTACTGAGTGTTTCATTCTTTGTTGTATAAGAAATAAATGTGACCTCCCACCACCAATTCAGTCTTAACTCGCAGTCAGTCAAACAGCACTAGGAGCTGAAAAGGTGACTGAGGGTCTATATGGGGTGTTTTGACTTTTTCTCAAAATTGGTTTCTGTAGACTATAATCTATCCCCTCCCCCCCCCCCCCCCCCCCATCACCCCAGAAATTTTTTTCTTGAGAAGATATTAATCAATTTAAAATGGTATTTTATTGCACTGATCGCAACAGAAAGAACGCAATTTCCTACAGAAGTACTTATTTTTGTCTCCTACTATGAACCGTAACCTGTACAGTACCCCCGCATGTAATGTACTGACAGAAAGCTCTTTGGTGCACCTTTCAGATAATGACAGCTAAAAATAGAAACAAACCAGGTCAAAGCCACCAAATAAAGAAATTTAAAGAAAATGTGTAGGAGAGCACACAAAAACTTTAGAGGCCGTTTTCTCAAAATGGCCGTCATACAACTAAATGACTTTAAAGATACACAACTTCTACATTATTTTGAGTACAAGCTTTATTCAAGTACCAAAATAATCAGCAAAATGTACACTTTCCGGTGATATGTATATCTCAAAATGCTAGTTAAGACTGATTTTGTGCTGGCAGGTCACATATTATGTTGTAGTGCCCTTAGTTATGTTTCAGTTTGTGGTCATATTTGTTTTAAAATCCCCTGTGTGATAGGTTGGACAGAGTGGTCAACGCCCGGGGCATGTCCTTGGATTGTGTGCGTGAATGCATTGATATGTGTACTTAATTTTCTTTTCCTTTTTTTACCTGTTACAGTATTGTGTATGTTTTGAAACGGTTAAAGCCCAGATCCGTACAACAGTGAGGCGTGGACAGTCAGCAAGATTGAGGCAGCCGAGGTGTGGTTTCTCAGAAGAATGTTGAGAGTTCCATGGACAGCAAAGAAAACAAACGAGACAGTCTTGATGGAGGCAGACACAAGTAGATCACTCATAAGGAAGATTAGGAAAAGACAGGCAACATTCATATGTCATTTTATGAAGAAGGGGGATTTGGAGCACCTGATCACAACGGGAAAGCTGGAGGGAAAGAGAGCACCAGGTAGACCCAGGGAGAGAATGCTGGACGGACTTGCAGAGTGGCTGGGGATGAGGAGGGTGGGGGAGATGCTGGGGGCAACGAGAGATAGAGATGGTTGGAAGTCCATGGTCGCCAACGCCATGCGGCAGGGCACCTGATGATGATGATGATGATGATGATGATGATGATGATGATGATGATGATGATGATGATGATGATGATGATACCCAGATATGGCTCTACTGCAGTCGGCTGGGTTTTAAACCGAAATCACCATAACAAAAATAGTTTCTGGTGTAGTCAGTGACAAATATGGTAGCCATGTCCATTTCCCTAAAACATGTAAGTTCCATGTCAACTTTGCGGTGTGTTCATCAGTGCAGTATTAAAATTTGTTTTTTCGCTTTAAGCATTATCCTGTTACGTAATGAAATTTGTGTGCATATTTGTATCGTCAAATGAATGTTGTCATCGTTGTTTTAATAGAGAATGAAGAGGTTGTGTCCCTGCCACATGAAAGCTGTTTGTTTATTTGTTTGTTTAGTTCCATGCACTGTGATAGTTTCTAATACGTGTGATCCAGTCTTGTTCAGTTCTGTTATTCATATGGCAATGTACTTTTGCTCATATGGCCAAGACTTGTCTTTCTTTATCACGTAATGAGGGTATGTATATGTATGTATGTATGTCTGTGTGTATATATGTATGTATGTATTTATGTATGTATGTATGTATTTATGTGTGTATGTATGTATGTATGTATTTGTGGGTGTGGGTGTAAGTAATATGTAGGTAGATAGGTAGGTTCGTTAGGTTAGGTTAGATTAGGTTAGGTTAGGTTAGGTAAGGTTAGGTTAGGTTAGGTTAGGTTAGGTAAGGTTAGGTTAGGTTAGGTTAGGTTAGGTAAGGTAAGGTAAGGTAGGGTAAGGTAGGGTAGGTAGGTATGTATCTGTATGTATGTATGTAGGTTAGGTTAGGGTAGGGTAGGTTAAGTTAAGTTAGGATATGTTAGGTTAGTTTTAGGCATGTATGTATGAGTGGTTAGGTTATATATGTGTACATGTATGTATGTATGCATATGTATGTATGTAGGTTAGGTTATGCATGTATGTATGTAGGTTAGGTTATGCATGTATGTATGTATGTTAGGTTAGGTTAGGTTGGGTTAGGTTAGGTTCAGCATGTATGTATGAATAGGTTAGGTTATGTATGTATGTATATGTATTTAGGTTAGGTTAGGTGTGTATGTATGTGTATATATATATGTACACATTGGAGCACCTGGTCACAACGGGAAAGCTGGTGGGAAAGAGAGCACCAGGCAGACCCAGGGAGAAAATACTGGACGGACTTGCAGAGTGGTTGAAGATGAGGAGGGTGGAGGAGGTGCTTGAGGCAACAAGAGATAGAGACAGATGGAAGTCCATGATCGCCAGTGCCATGTGGCAGGGCACCTGATGATGATGATGATATATATGTATGTATGTAGGTTAGGTATGTTTGTATGTACGTATGTGTATGTATGTATGTATGTGTACATACATATGTGTATATGTATGTATGTTATGTGGTGATGTAGTCTTTTTCCGCTTGTTTAAAGCGACACCATTTTGATGGTTTACCTTCTGGCTCTGTGTGTGGTGATAGATAACTGTTGTGTGCGTTACAGACCTGACACAACTGTCTGTCTTCGACTATCATCCCAAAGTATTTTTAGATCACGTACACTGAACTGTTATGTTGTTGTTTATCCGTCTTGTTAAAAATGGCAAGCGAACGATTAAGAGTGATCTGCCGTGTGTACATGTGAGTGTTTGTGGATCAAACAGACGAAGAATGCAGTCAAGATTCTCCAGAAATTACATAGATTGTTGGTAAACATGTTTGTAGAAATGGAAGTGCCACACTGATTCAGTAACAGCTAACAATATACAGCTGATATCATTATCCATCTCCATCGCCGTGGACGATGGTGGGAGCTCCACTCTTTGTCTTAAAGGATCGCCAGGCGACACGCTCTCTGCTCCTGTGTATGATGTCATGGAGCCCCAGTTTGCAGGCATCAGCGATGTTGTCCGTGAAGGATTTTGCTGGCCTTCCTTGTTTTCTCTTTGCCTCCACTCTCCCCTGCAGGACTGGTGTCGTCAAGTCGGTTCTTGTGTTTCTGTTCATGTGCCCGATATACTTCAGTTTTTCTTTTGTTGATCTCTGGGAGTATTTTACTTTGGACAGCTAATTCCTTTAGCACGTTTTCGTTTGTTCTTTTGTCTGTCCATTTTACTCTGAGAAGACGCCTGTGGAACCACATTTCTGCAGCTGATATCACAGAACAAAAAAAGGATGTATTATATATTTAAAGAGTAGGGAGTAGTATTTTATTTATTCATCAAAAGCAACTAATTGAGAAGATAATAAATGCCTAGTGAAGGTGAAGATCACTGACAGAAATATCCAACAGATCTGCCCTCTCTTCCACATTCACAGCTATTTTTGGTCATATTTATTTTTAACTGTTTGGTCTGGGAGTTGTAGTTTGTTTATTCATCAAAACCAACTGATTGAGGAGATAATATACCTAGTGAAGATGAAGATCACTGACAGAAACAATGTTCAACAGATCTGTCCCCTCTTCCGGTCTTGTTCATTTTTGAATATTGTCTCTGTTGGAGTTTTTATTTTCCTAAATTATTTTCACCCCAACACAAACAGGTCAGTGGGGCATGAACATCTCTTGGAAGGGGTGAGGGTGGAGGTCATCCTACTTTATTGTGCTTTATTGTGTCTCATTTCTCTGTTTTTGTTAAAGAAATATATCAGTAATTAAAGATCAAAATTAAACTTGAAATGCATAAGGTATATCGTAAATAAAACATTCATCGATGCAGTTCATTTGATGTACAAATCTCAAGGTCACCTCAGCATGTAGAGTGGATGTGCAGGTTTACAGTGTCTTCTGCAGTTATTTGGATTTCCATCACACAGCATGTGAAGACTTGAGTGCTGACACCTTGCTCATCAAACCGATACAGATGTGATGCATAACCTTAGATTCAACATTTGTGTGCGTGTGCTTGTTTATTGTTTTCATGATTTTTATGAATAGCATTTCTTTGGTTTGTTTTCCAGTTTTGTTTTTGTTTTGTTTGTGTAAGTGTTGTGGTGCTATTGTGAATAAAAACTCTGAAAAATGCAGACTGTGTCTCACGTGTTGTCTTGATATTTTGTATGCGAGTTTCTCCCTCTGTGGGGATGCTGGGGGCTCCTTCAGTATAAATAGTGTGCCCACCTTCTGGACATTCTGTGCTAGAAATGTCCTCTGTCACTCTCTTTGTTTCTGCCTTGTTCCTTTGCTTTCTGTCATTTCTTCCTATCATTTTCAACCTTGCTGGTCCATTCACCTGCATGTGTTCAACAAAGCCTTACATACTTTCTCTTAGGATTGACAATTGGATCGATAACTGGATACATGTATTAGGTGAATTTTTGGCTCTAGGGATGCGAGATATCATCATCATCAAGTGTCCTGCCGCATGGCGTTGGCGATCATGGCCCTCCATATGTATCTGTCCCTTGCTGCCACAAGCGCATCTTCCACCCTCTCTGTCCTCAGCCATCCTGCAAGTCCGTCCAATATTTTCTGCCTGGGTCTACCTGGTGTTCTCTTTCCCTCCAGATTTCCTGTTGTGACCATGTGCTCTAATTCCCCTTTCCTCATAAAATGGCCTATGAATGTTGCCTGTCTTTTCCTAATCTTCCTAATGAATGATCTTCTTGTGTCTGCTTCCATCAAGACTGTCTCGTTTGTTTTCTTTGCTGTCCATGGAACGCGAGATATGCAGAAGCCATTTCCAGAAGGTGGGGATATTATTTATACTGAAAGAACCCCTGGCATGCCTACAGAAGGTGGGGATATTATTTATACTGAAAGAACCCCTGGCATCCCTACAGAAGGTGGGGATATTATTTATACTGAAAGAACCCCTGGCATGCCTACAGAAGGTGGGGATATTATTTATACTGAAAGAACCCCTGGCATCCCTACAGAAGGTGGGGATATTTATACTGAAAGAACCCCTGGCATCTCTACAGAAGGTGGGGATATCTATACTGAAAGAACCCCTGGCATCCCTACAGGGGTGACACCTGGCTGGACGGGGTTGGGCATTTTAAGGAGGAATTGTCAGGCAGTGGGTTCCACTTGTTGTCTAGAGTGCAACATCTGTCTCTGCTTCCACAAGAACAGAAACTGCTTCCTGGGGTTCACACCATCACCTGGACTGTTACCGTAACCATGACAGTATCATCTCCATCTCCATAGTGACAGACTTTCCTTTCCTTTTTTATTTTCTTTTCTTTTGGGGGGCAGTAGTATGGAGGGGGTGGGGTAAATTCTTCGTGATTTAGACTTGGTACAATACCCCTAGTTTTTGTTTTTTGTTTGTTTATTTGGTCCCATTTTCTATGCCATTTTAATGGCCACAGAAGCTGGAACAGTTTTTCACAATGCGATGATGGTCATGTCGTTGAGGATGATAATCATGATGCTATGGAGTTCCATCTAGGATTGAGACTATGTCTAGGATTGAGACTATGTGACAGGGTGGTACTCTACGAATACTATCATAATATATCCTGGCGTCAACCAGGCCTGAGAGATACAGATACCTGCAGGTGCTCGTCAGAAAATTTGAGCAGCACCCTCAATGACGCATCCGTGAAGTGGATGAGACTCGACTGTGTGCTACCAGTAGTCCCAAATGAGCCTATGGCATGCCCAACTCTGGGTAGGAGCCGGTTAGAGCTGAAAAATCCCATGATTTTGAAAGGGACTGATGGGGATTCGAACCCACAACCTTCTAGTCGGTAGTCCGTTGCACTAACCACTACACCACAGCGACTGGTTATACCCCTGGAACTTGACAAGGACTTATGAACAACAGCAGTTGTACAATGACTTTTCTTCTTCTTTCCCTTGGTTACCGCCTTCTTCATGGTGAAGATTCTGTAGACTATAAGGGGGGTCTGCGTGCAGTCTTAAGTTTCCTGAGGTAGAGTTTGCTGGGCCGGGGGGTGTTTGGGGGGTGGGGACAGGGGGAGGGGTGTGGGATCAGATTTGAGATTTGAAGCCTTCCAGGGTTGGGCTGAAGGCAACCTCAGCAGGAAGGCTGTTCCAGTCGGTTACGGTCCTGGGGAAGAAAGACTGTTGTCTGTATAGCGTCCTGCAGTTGGAAAGGTGGTACGTTGCTGGGTGCGACCGTCGGGTTCCTATGGATGCAGAAGGATTTAGAGAGGGTTTGTGGCACGTGTTGATGATGAGGCTTCCATTGTGGAACTTATAGAAGTTTGTCAGCCTCGCCTTTCTCCTTCGCTCTGTGAGGGGGACCACTGGAGAGTCTCCAGCATGTCTTGAAAATTGGACGTTTTCCGGTGTTGATGGGTGACCCAATGATCGATATATTGGGACTGTATTCAAGACCTACTGTGTCACATGTCACGTGATGTGGTATATTACCTAATTTGGGCGCCTTTTTTTTTTTTAAAGATTTGGCAACCACTTTTTACTTTACTTTGGTGTTATTTGATCAAAAAAAATTTTTTTTTGGAATAGTTTTTTGTCCATGGGCAGGTTCTCGAGGGTTTTAAATGTTAATTTCATTTAATGAGTATGCATGTGTGTGTGAGCGAGTGTGTGTGTGTGTGTGCGTGTGTGGTGTGTGTGTGTGTGCGAGTGTGTGTGTGTGTGTGTGTGTGTGTGTATGCAGTGTCGGCATTAGTGTGTGTGCGAGTGTGTGTGTGTGTGTGTGTATGCAGTGTCGGCATTAGTGTGTGTGTGTGTGTGTGTGTGTGTGTGTATGCAGTGTCGGCATTAGTGTATGTGTGTGTGCGAGAGTGTCTGTGTGTGTATGCATCCACATGCATTCGCGCGCGCGCGCACGCGCGCGCGCGCGTGTGTGTGTGTGTATGCAAGTGCATTTCTGTTACATGTCAACTGTTCTTACCAACAAAGAACAGATCACACATTTACACAGATGCACAGTGCTACATGCGCACAATCTCTTTTAATTACTCAAACAAACACACAGACTGTCCACATTTCACTCTCCACCCCATCTCCTGCACTACAAAAAGTGAGGTGAGGTAACCAAGTCACTGGTTTTTAATATTCACTTTATTTCACAAAAACAATGAAGGCAACATTTATACACTACATTTTCACAAAACCTAAACTGATATATACAAAATATAAAATTATACATTAAACTATCCACCATGGTGTAGTAACCAGTTAGTGCCACAGACTATGACTGGAAAGTTGTGGATTCGAATCCCCATCAGTCCCTTCAAAAATAGTTCAGGGATTTTTCAGCTTCAGCTGACTCCTTCCCAGAGTTGAGCACGCTACGGGTGACTAAGATTACAAGCTGTGTTCCTTTCAAATTACACATCAACGTCAAGCTGATCAAATACTTGAAGCGTACTCACACACACACACACACACACACACACACACACACACACACACACACACACACACACACACACACACCACACAGACTCTCTCTCTCTCCTGTTTATAAAGAAAAAGGGGAAGAAAGACAGACAGACAAGACAGACTTCAATAATGTAGATGAATACAGTCACCAGAACTGCTTATTCTTATTGTTGTTTAACTCGATGACGACGCTCCTCAGCTATCCACGTCTTGACTGTGATATTATGGGTTTTTTCACCAAGACTACATGTATACTATAATAAAGGAGATTATACTGACAGCAGAGTTTAACCTACGACCTTTTAAAACATATACAACAGGATAGGTTTATTGTTGTTGGATATTCTCCAGAAGTTTTTAAAAAGTACCAAAAACTGTGCGTCTCAAGTGTTTCGGCAGCCATTTTAGGGTTGCGTCTCTCCAAAGAGTTAAAGCCCCATCGACTGTGTAGAGCCAAATCGGGGCTATAACCGCTTCAAATCGTACAAAACTTCAACAGGAAAAAAAAAAAAAAAGAAAAGAAAATTAAGTATGCATATCAAAATTGCACACATAATCCAAGGACATGCCCCTGGTATCACTCAGTCCAATTTATAAATGTGCAATGTGCATGTGTGTGCGTCTATAAATGGGTATATTAATGTATGTTTATGTTTACTTTCTTAAGTGTGTGTCTCAAAGACTGAATTTATTTATCAGGTGATCTATACACTTTTCTTCCTTACGTATTTTTATGTCTATTTATTTATCAGGTGATCTATACACTTTTCTTCCTTACGTATTTTTAAGTCTACTTATTTATTTATCAGGTGATCTATACACTTTTCTTCCTTACGTATTTTTAAGTCTACTTATTTATCAGGTGATCTATACACTTTTCTTCCTTACGTATTTTTAAGTCTACTTATTTATCAGGTGATCTATACACTTTTCTTCCTTACGCATTTTTAAGTCTACTTATTTATTTATCAGGTGATCTATACACTTTTCTTCCTTACGTATTTTTAAGTCTACCATCTCTACTACCCATCTGTAATTTCATGCTATGATCTGTTATGTTGCATTGACACTTTGACCCCCACACCCTATCCACCAACTGCAAAAATTTAACCCTTTGAATCCCTCACCCTATCCACCAGCTTCCTGGGTGAGGGAGTCAAAGGTAAGTTTTTGTATTGCTAGCATGACTGGTAATGCAGGATGCTGGTGGACAGGCTGCGGGCCGGGGGTCAAGGGGTTAATAATATGTGACCTCCCACCACGAAATCAGTCTTAACTCACAGTCAGTCGAACAGCACTAGGAGCTGAAAAGGTGACTGAGGGTTCATCTGGGGTGTTTTGACTTTTTCTCAAAATTGATTTCTGTGGACTATAATCTACCCTCAGAAATTTTTTTTCTCAGAAAAATATAATTAATCAATTAAAAATGGTATTTTAATGCACTGATCGTGGAGAAAGAACGCATGTTCTTACCAAAAGTACTTATTTTTTGTCTCATATTGCGAACCGTAACATGTACAGGACCCCCACACGTAATATACTTCCAGAAAGCTCTTTGGTGCACCTTTCGGATAATGACAGCTAAAATTAGAAACAAACTGATTCAAAGCCACCAAATAAAGAAATCTACGGAAAATGTGGGGAGAGTACATAAAAACTTTAGATGCCGTTTCCTCAAAATGGCCGTCACACAACTTGATGACTTTAAACATACATAACGTCTACATTTCTTTGAGTACAAGCTTTATTCAAGTACCAAAATAATCAGGAGAATGTACATTTTCCAGTAATATGTATATCTCAAAATACCCAAAATGTTAGTAAAGACTAATTTCATGCTGGGAGGTCACATATGTGACAATAGGTTTATGTATCAGAGTGTGTTTATCCTGCGTTAATGTTCTGACAAGGCAACCCTTCCCTCTCCAAACACCCCCCCCCCCCTTTTTTTTTTTTTATCTACGTAAACTGCAATGAGCATTTTTTGACATGGATTCTTTATTCTAAACAAATGAAACTATTATTGTTGTTATCATCATTATTACAGTCATATCCACAATCTCTTCATTTACAAAGTTGCGGATATGCTCTCAAAACGCAGGCAAACGTTAGTGCTTGGGAGCACACGCTCGTTATCACACGCACAAGTAACTGCCCAGTTAATTTGAGAAACCTGATTATATGAACAATACACAATGCGTATGTGAAACTTCCAAACAAAACAAAAACAATGAAAAAATCATGGAACATATGAACACTAGACAATGAGTATGTGAAACTTGCAAACAAAAACAAACAAATAAAAACAATGAAAAATTCATGGAATATATGAACACTAGACAATGCATATGTGAAACTTTCAAACAAAACAAAGAAACAAAAACAATGAAAAAATCATGACAGATGAACACTAGACAATGCGTATGTGAAACTTGCAAACAAAAACAAACAAATAAAAACAATGAAAAAAATTCATGGAATATATGAACACTACACAATGTGTTACCTGAAACTTACAAACAAAACAAACAAAAATGACGAAAAAATCATGGAACATAAAAACACTAGAAAATACGTATGTGAAACTTGCAAACAAAATAATAATAATTACAATATTTATATAGCGCAAAATCTTGATAAAATCAAATCTAAGCGCTGAAACACACACACACGCACGCACGCGCACACACACACACACACACACACAAGCACACACACACACACACACACACACACACACACACACACACACACACACACACACACACACACGCACGCATGGCTATATATGGGGAGAAAGAATAAAAGCAATGGAAAATTATAGACAGCATATCATATACAATTATGTATTACAATGTGATTCCCCTCCGAGTGGAGACAGGCTGCAGAGGGGGTTGAGTGAGGTCAGGATTTTATGCAGAGGAGAAAAGGTGAGTTTTGAGAGCGGACTTGAAGGAGACAAAAGTAGGTTGCTGACGGACTGAGAGAGGAAGTTTGTTCCAGGAGAGTGGACCAGAAACAGAGAAGGCTCGTGGACCATAGGTATTGAGCTTAGTGCGTGGAAAGCGAAAAGTCAGAGGATCGGAGGCAGAATGGAGGGTACGTGAGGGAACATAGATCTCAAGTGGGCTTGACAGGCAATCGGGGGCTGCGTTACTGAGGCTTTTGTGGCACATGCTGTCTAGTTTGTACTTTATGCGCTTTGATACAAGGAGCCAATGAAGTTGTGCCAGGAGAGGAGATATGTGGTCAGCTTTTTTCTTTTTGAGTACAAGGTGTGCAGCATTGTTTTGAATGCGCTGTAGGATGTGAATGGTGGAGGCAGGAAGACCAGACAGGAGTGAATTGCAATAGTCAATGCGAGACATTATGAAGGAGAGAACGAGTTTTGCAGTTGTTTCGACAGATACTTCCAGATCAGGCTTATACGATGGAGGTGATAGTAGCAAGATCTGGCAGTTTGAGAAACAAAGTTGTTCATGGAGAGGGTAGAGTCAATGCAGACACCAAGGTTTTTAGCTGAATCAGAAATTGGGACTGATGTGTTACATAATGGGAGAGAAAGAGGAGGCAGCTGAGAAAGTTTCTGACGGGTGCCAATGAGGATAGCTTCTGTCTTGTCGTTGTTAAGCTGAAGTTTATTGTATGTCATCCAGTTCTTAATGTCCGAGTAACACTCAGTGGTGCGAGTCAAGAGGCGCTGTATATTGTCAGGTGAGTCACTGTCTTGAAGTTGGGTGTCATCAGCATAGAAGTGGTGTTTTATAGAGTGGGAGTTGATGATGGTGGACAAGGGGGAGGTGTAAAGAGTGAAAAGAACAGGGCCAAGGACAGATCCTTGTGGAACACCACAGGTCAGGTATGCAGGTTGAGAGTAAGTGCCATTGATGAGAACAGTTTGTTTTCTGTTTGATAGATATGAAGTGAACCAGGAGAGAGCAGTGTCAGAAATGCCAAAAATATGATGGAGTCTAGAAAGGAGAATACCATGATCAATGGTATCAAAAGCTGCAGACAGATCAAGGAGTGTGAGGAGAGAGACTTTGCCAGTATCAGTTGCAAGGAGGAGATTGTTGAGAATGTGTAGCAGGGCAGTTTCAGTGCTATGGCACTGGCGGTAGGCTGACTGGAAAGGATTGAGGAGATTGTTGGCAGACAGGTGAGAGTTCAGCTGGTTGAGGACAACTTTTTCAAGGAGTTTTGACAAGAAAGAGAGATTAGAGATAGGCCGGTAATTTTTCAGTTCATTTGGGTCTAAATTGTATTTCTTGAGGAAAGGGTGAACAATAGCAGACTTGAAAGAATCTGGGACAGTTCCAGTTTGAAAAGAAGTGTTGATGATGTCAGTGACGAATGGGAGGAGAGTAGGGAGACAGTCGGAGTAGAGAGAACCTGGAAGAGGATCCAGTTCGCAGGTTTTGAACGACATGGATCTGATTGTGTGGAGAATTTCTTCTTGTGAGACTGGGGTAAAAGTAGTAAGAGGTGTGCCAGAGAAGGAAGGGTCAGGTGGGCATGGTTGACAGGGTGTCCTGTCACGAAGACAATTAAAAAAACAATTAAAAAAAAATCATGGAACATATGAACACTACACAATGCCTACATAAAACTTACAAACAAACGATGAAATAATCATGGAACATATGAACACTACACAATGCGTACATAAAACTTACAAACAAACGATGAAATAATCATGGAACATATCAACACTACACAATGCGGACATAAAACTTACAAACAAACGATGAAAAAATCATGGAACATATCAACACTACACAATGCGTACATAAAACTTACAAACAAAACAAACAAACAAACAAACAAAACCCATGGACTGTAAGTGACGGCAACTATGGCACGACAACGTAGGGCTGGTAGGCCAACAGTTTGGACTTGTTGTGACAGGAGTGGATCCACTGGGGCCGCACAAACACCAAACCAGGGTTCTCCGTCAACGCCTGCAACACAACCATCACCAGTCACACACCACTACCATGGCCATGGCAGTTTCAATTTCAGTTTCAGTTTCTCAAGATGACGTCTCCACGCTTGGAACGAATTTCATACATATATGCACTAACGTCCCAGGTGCCACGTGTATGGTGACCATGGCACATGCCTTAAGCCTGCACATAAACCCATGAGCTGGCCAGGTCCTGAGGCCCTACCTACACTATGTTTTACCCAGTCTTTATTCTATACTGGCATTTTATTAGCCTACCATTGGAATGTTGAGAGTTCATTGGACAGCAAAGAAAACAAACAAGACAGTCTTGATGGAGGCAGACACAGGTAGATCATTTATAAGGAAGATTAGGAAAAGACAGGCAACATTTATAGGCCATTTTATGAGGAAAGGGGAATTGGAGCACCTGGTCATAATGGGAAAGCTGGAGGGAAAGAGAGCACCGGGTAGACCCAGGGAGAAGATGCTAGACGGACTTGCAGAGTGGCTGGGGACAAGGAGGGTGGAAGAGATGCTTGAGACAAGTGATAGAGACAGATGGAAGTCCACATTCACCAACGCCATGCGGCAAGGCACCTGATGATGATGATGACCACTGGAATAATCTCGGTTACATGTAAATGACATGTGTATGTGTGTATCTTACCGTCAAAAAAGGAACATCTATTTGAAGTAAATAAATAAATCATTAAAGGTCTGAATCACAACACAACTAGCTTTACTGTATTAAAAAAACACACCCAATGTGGGGCTTGAACCCACGACCTTGGGATTTAGAGTCCCATGCTCTACCGACTGAGCTAACCGGGCTTCTTAAATCGAGCTTCTTACCATGGCGAGCCAAAGAGTAATCATTCAGTATGACAGTACGAAGGGTATTTGTTTCCTGACCTCATCATCATCATGTGCCCTGCCGCAAGGTGTTGGCGATCATGGCCCTCCATATGTATCTAACCCTTGTCGCCGCAAGCACATCTTCCATCCTCTCTGTCCTCAGCCACCCTGCAAGTCCGTCCAACACTTTCTCCCTGATGCTCTCTTTCCCTCCAGCTTTCCTGTTGTACCAGGTGGTCTAATTCCCCTTTCCTCATAAAATGGCCTATAAATGTTGCCTGTCTTTTCCTGATCTTCCTTATCAATGATCTTCTTGAGTCTGCCTCCATCAAGACTGTCTCGTTTGTTTTCTTTGCTGTCCATGGAACTCTTAACATTCTTCTTAGAAACCACATCTCGGCTGCCTCAATCTTGTTCTGGCTTTGCATGGTTTCAGTACACACACAATACTTCAACAGGAAAAAACAGGAAAAGAAAATTACATACACATATTAATGCATTCACACACATAATCTAAGGAGATGCCCCTGGCATTGACCACTGTCCAATTTATCGCATAGAGGATTTAATAAACACACCTGAATACAAATTCAAACATAACTAAGAACACTAAAACATATACAAAAACAGGCCTAAATTACCTAAAATTGCTTCCGCATATCTCATTTCCTTAGAGCCAAAAATGCACTTCATACACATACCCAATCATCAATCCTAAGACAAAGTATATATAATAATAATAATAATAATATATTTTATTTATATAGCGCAAAATCTTGATAAAATCAAATCTAAGCGCTGAGCGTATACATGCATACATACCTACATACATATGAGCGTATACATGCATACATACTTACATACATAAATCTAAGCTGAGCGTATACATGCATACATACATACATACATACATAAATCTAAGCGTATACATACATACATACATACATACATACATACATACATACA
Organism: Monoplex corrugatus; assembly: GCA_030674185.1. Classification (NCBI taxonomy): domain Eukaryota; kingdom Metazoa; phylum Mollusca; class Gastropoda; order Littorinimorpha; family Ranellidae; genus Monoplex; species Monoplex corrugatus. The sequence goes on from JAPXFY010000086.1 coordinate 70,607, forward strand.
TACATACATACATACATACATACATACATACATACGTACGCACATGCATACATAATAATTACAATATTTATATAGCGTAAAATCTCGACAAAATCAAATCCAAGCGCCGAAAAGACACACACGCACGCACGCATGCACGCACGCACACACACACGCACACACACACACACACACACACACACACACACACACACACACACACACACACACACACACACGCATGGCCACAAATGGGGAGAAAGAATAAAAGCAATAAAAGCAAGAATAAAAGCAATGGAAAATTATAGAGAGCACATCATATACAATTATATATTAAAACAAAGTGATTCCCCTCCGAGCGGAGACAGGCTGCAGAGGGGGGTTGAGTGAGGTTAGGATTTTATGCAGAGGAGAAAAGGTGAGTTTTGAGAGCGGACTTGAAGGAGACAAAATAGGTTGCTGACGGACTGAGAGAGAAAGTTTGTTCCAGGAGAGTGGACCAGAAATAGAGAAGGCTCGTGGACCATAGGTATTGAGCTTAGTGCGTGGAAAGTGAAAAGTCAGAGGATCGGAGGCAGAGCGGAGGGTACGTGAGGGAACATAGATATCAAGTAGGCTTGACAGGTAATCGGGGGCTGCGTTATTGAGGCTTTTGTAGCACATGGTGTCTAGTTTGTACTGTATGCGCTTTGATACAGGGAGCCAGTGAAGTTGTGCCAGGAGAGGAGATATGTGGTCAGCTTTTTTCTTTTTGAGTACAAGGCATACAGCATTGTTTTGAATGCGCTGTAGGATGTGAATGGTGGAGGCAGGAAGACCAGACAGGAGTGAATTGCAATAGTCAATGCGAGACATTATGAAGGAGAGAACGAGTTTTGCAGTTGTTTCGACAGACAGATACTTCCTGATCAGGCTTATACGATGGAGATGATAGTAGCAAGATCTGGCAGTTTGAGAAACAAAGTTGTTCATGGAGAGGGTAGAGTCAATGCAGACACCAAGGTTTTTAGCTGAATCAGAAATTGGGACTGATGTGTTACATAATGGGAGAGAAAGAGGAGGCAGCTGGGAAAGTTTCTGACGGGTGCCAATGAGGATAGCTTCTGTCTTGTCGTCATTAAGCTGAAGTTTGTTGAACGTCATCCAGTTCTTAATGTCCGAGTAACACTCAGTGGTGCGAGTCAACAGGCGCTGTATATTATCAGGTGAGTCACTGTCTTGAAGTTGGGTGTCATCAGCATAGAAGTGGTGTTTTATAGAGTGGGAGTTGATGATGGTGGACAGTGGGGAGGTATAAAGAGTGAAAAGAACAGGGCCAAGGACAGATCCTTGTGGAACACCACAGGTCAGGTATGCAGGTTGAGAGTAAGTGCCATTGATGAGAACAGTTTGTTTTCTGTTTGATAAATACGAAGTGAAAAAGGAGAGAGCAATGTCAGAGATGCCAAAAGTATGATGAAGTCTAGAAAGGAGAATACCATGGTCAATGGTATCGAAGGCTGCAGACAGATCAAGGAGTGTGAGGAGAGAGACTTTGCAAGTATCAGTTGCAAGGAGGAGATTGTTGAGAATGTGTAGTAGGGCAGTTTCAGTGCTATGGCACTGGCGGTAGGCTGACTGGAAAGGATTGAGGAGATTGTTGGCAGACAGGTGAGAGTTCAACTGGTTGAGGACGACCTTTTCAAGGAGTTTTGACAAGAAAGAGAGATTAGAGATAGGCCTGTAATTTTTCAGTTCATTTGGGTCTAAATTGTGTTTCTTGAGGAGAGGGTGAACAATAGACTTGAAAGAATCTGGGACAGTTCCAGTTTGAAGAGAAGTGTTGATGATGTCAGTGATGAATGGGAGGAGAGTAGGGAGACAGTCGGAGTAGAGAGAACTTGGAAGACTTTATCGAACACATACAGGTGAATGGACCAGCAAGGCAGAAAATGATAGGAAGAAATGACAGAAAGCAAAGGAACAAGGCAGAAACAAAGAGAGTGACAGAAAAGAGGAAATGTCTGGCACAGAATTTCCAGAAGATGAGGATACTATTTATACTGAAAGAGCCCCTGGCGTCCCCATGGGGGGAAAGCATACAGATGCTGTCTTGTAAAAACAAATTAAAATGCAAGTGTAGGGCTTTTCAATTCAGTTTCAATTTTTAAGGATGATGTCTCCACGCTCGGAATGAATTCCACATACACTAACGTCACAGGTGCCATGTGATGGAGAAGATCCAGAATGATCACAGCACAAGCCTTAAGCCTGCACATAAAGCCATGAGCTGGCCAGGTCCAGAGGTCCTACCCAGATAGTTCCATAACCCTGAGGGGAGCGAGGTGACAGAGACCTCAACTTTTCCTGGGGCCAGCATCACGAAGGCGGCGCCCATGCCCTCTCCCTCGCTTCAAATTCATATTCATGTCCATGTCTTCTTCAACAAGACTTCGGAAAGGCAACACGGCTAACTGAAGGCAACAAGGCTAACTGAAGGCAACAAGGCTAACTGAAGGCAACAAGGCTAACTGAAGGCAACACGGCTAACTGAAGGCAACACGGCTAACTGAAGGCAACACGGCTAACTGGTCTTCAAGGGGTGGGATCTGGGAAATCAACCTATCTCTCCAATGTTTTATACCAAGGCAGCCAGGCAATGCCCTGCTCTTCACGATTTTTAACTGCCATGGATCTTTAATGTGCGCAACCAGAAGGCACATGGGTCCGACTCGTTTTTTGTCCCCTTCCGATGGACTAGACGTTCAGTTGGATTTTCCTGTCAAACTGAGGAGAAAAGTTGAGGCCTCTACGGGGAGGGAACCCTGGAACCTCGAGTTTAGTTACTGGCAGGCAAACATCTGAACCATTCTGCCACTCTTCTCCCTAAAAGTATTACAGTGGTGAGTGTAGCGCTTGCACTGCCCTTACCCATCATCTTTTGTACTTGACACAGTACACTGACCTCTGACACAGTACACTGACCTCTGACACAGTACACTGACCTCTGACACAGTACACTGACCTCTGACACAGTACACTGACCTGACACAGTACACTGACCTCTGACACAGTACACTGACCTCTGACAGAGAACACTGACCTCTGACACAGTACACTGACCTGGCACCGTACACTGACCTGACACAGTACACTGACCTGACACAGTACATTGACCTCTGACACAGTACACTGACCTCTGACACAGTACACTGACCTCTGACACAGTACACTGACCTCTGACACAGTACACTGACCTCTGACACAGTACACTGACCTCTGACACAGTACACTGACCTCTGACACAGTACACTGACCTGACACAGTACACTGACCTCTGACACAGTACACTGACCTCTGACACAGTACACTGACCTCTGACACAGTACACTGACCTGACACAGTACACTGACCTAAAACAGTACACTGACCTCTGACACAGTACACTAACCTCTGACACAGACCTGACACAGTCCACGGATCTCTGACACAGTACACTGACCTGACACAGTACACTGACCTGACACAGTACACTGACCTCTGACACAGTACACTGACCTCTGACATAGTACACTGCCCTGACACAGCACACTGACCTGACACAGTACACTGACCTCTGACACAGTACACTGACCTCTGACACAGTACACTGACCTGACACAGTACACTGACCTCTGACACAGTACACTGACCTCTGACACAGTACACTGACCTCTGACACAGTACACTGACCTCTGACACAGTACACTGACCTGACACAGTACACTGACCTGACACAGTACACTGACCTCTGACACAGTACACTGACCTCTGACACAGTACACTGACCTCTGACACAGTACACTGCCCTGACACAGCACACTGACCTGACACAGTACACTGACCTCTGACACAGTACACTGACCTGACACAGCACACTGACCTGACACAGTACACTGACCTCTGACACAGTACACTGACCTGACACAGCACACTGACCTCTGACACAGTACACTGACCTCTGACACAGTACACTGACCTGACACAGTACACTGACCTGACACAGTACACTGACCTCTGACACAGTACACTGACCTCTGACACAGTACACTGACCTGACACAGTACACTGACCTGACACAGTACACTGACCTCTGACACAGTACACTGACCTCTGACACAGTACACTGACCTCTGACACAGTACACTGACCTGACACAGTACACTGACCTCTGACACAGAACACTGACCTCTGACACAGTACACTGACCTCTGACACAGTACACTGACCTGACAGTACACTGACCTCTGACACAGTACACTGACCTGACACAGTACACTGACCTGACACAGTACACTGACCTGGCACAATATACTGACCTGACACAGTACACTGACCTCTGACACAGTACACTGACATGATACAGTACACTGACCTGACACAGTACACAATAAGAGGGAAGCAGGAAGAATTTTTATAATATCAACCAAAGGACATAACTCTTGACAGCACGTAGGAATTATCATGGGAGATAATTCCTACGTGATCTCAAGAGTTATGTCTTCTGCAATCAGTTTTTCTCAGAGTCCAGGCTTCTCAGCGAGCCATAAATCATGACTGGCCATATGAAACATTTTAAAAGTCTTAAGTTTCAGGCCATTGGAGTCAACCAGTGCACGTTTTGGCAAAAAGCACACATAATGACACGAAGCGCTGTTTGGGCAGTGCATCAAATTCATGGTGAGGGGATAGCCCATGGTCAAATAGTTTGGGCTTTTTTGTGTGCTAGTATCTGTGTCAACATTTATAGGCCATTTTATGAGGAAGGGGGATTTGGAGCAGCTGGTCACAACGGGAAAGCTGGAGGGAAAGAGAGCACCGGGTAGACCCAGGGAGAAAATGCTGGACGGACTTGCAGAGTGGCTGCGGACGAGGAGGGTGGGGGAGATGCTAGGGGCAACGAGAGATAGAGACAGATGGAAGTCCATGATCGCCAACGCCATGCGGCAGGGCACCTGATGATGATGATGATGAGTATCTGTGTCTTCTAGGATGTATCCTATTCACTGCTTAACTTTTTGATTTTTAGAAAAAATCTATGTATTAAATATATGAATACATTGAAGATATTGTGTCCAAGAAAAAAGTATGTGTTGAATGTATGAATACATATGTGTCCAATAATTGTTCTATTCTTTGACGTGTAAAGAAAAAGAATTATGTTGTTTTAATGTCCATATAAATATACTGAGGATGTGTGTATCTACTGAGTGTTTCATTCTTTGTTGTATAAGAAATAAATGTGACCCTCCACCAATTCAGTCTTAACTCGCAGTCAGTCAAACAGCACTAGGAGCTGAAAAGGTGACTGAGGGTCTGTATGGGATGTTTTGACTTTTTCTCAAATTGATTTCTGTAGACTATAATCTATCCCCCCACCCCCACCCCCGAAATTTTTTTCTTGAGAAGATATTAATCAATCTAAAATGATATTTTAAATGTACTGATCGCAGCAGAAAGAACGCAATTTCCTACCAAAAGTACCTATTTTTGTCTCCTACTATGAACCGTAACCTGTACAGTACCCGCACATGTAATGTACTGACAGAAAGCTCTTTGGTGCACCTTTCAGATAATGACAGCGAAAATTAGAAACAAACTGGGTCAAAGTCACCAAATAAAGAAATTTAAAGAAAATGTGTAGGAGAGCACACAAAAACTTTAGAGGCCGTTTTCTCAAAATAGCCGTCATACAACTTAATGACTTTAAAGATACACAACTTCTACATTTTTTGGAGTACAAGCTTTATTCAAGTACCAAAATAATCAGTAGAATGTACACTTTCCAGTGATATGTATATCTCTAAATGTCCAAAATGCTAGTTAATACTGATTTTGTGCTGGCAGGTCACATATGTTGTAGTGCCCTCAGTCATGTTTGTTTTAAAATCCCCTGTGTGATAGGTTGGACAGAGTGGTCAACGCCCGGGGCATGTCCTTGGATTATGTGCGTGAATGCATTGATATGTGTACTTAATTTTCTTTTCCTTTTTTTACCTGTTACAGTATTGTGTATGTTTTGAAACGGTTAAAGCCCAGATCCGTACAACAGTGAGGCGTGGACAGTCAGCAAGATTGAGGCAGCTGAGATGTGGTTTCTCAGAAGAATGTTGAGAGTTCCATGGACAGCAAAGAAAACAAACGAGACAGTCTTGATGGAGGCAGACACAAGTAGATCACTCATAAGGAAGATTAGGAAAAGACAGGCAACATTCATAGGTCATTTTATGAGGAAGGGGGATTTGGAGCACCTGGTCACAACGGGAAAGCTGGAGGGAAAGAGAGCACCAGGTAGACCCAGGGAGAGAATGCTGGACGGACTTGCAGAGTGGCTGGGGACGAGGAGGGTGGGGGAGATGCTGGGGGCAACGAGAGATAGAGATGGTTGGAAGTCCATGGTCGCCAACGCCATGCGGCAGGGCACCTGATGATGATGATGATGATGATGATGATGATGATGATGATGATGATGATGATGATGATGATGATGATGATGATGATGATGATGATGATGATGATGATGATGATGATGATACCCAGATATGGCTCTACTGCAGTCGGCTGGGTTTTAAACCGAAATCACCATAACAAAAATAGTTTCTGGTGTAGTCAGTGACAAATATGGTAGCCATGTCCATTTCCCTAAAACATGTAAGTTCCATGTCAACTTTGCGGTGTGTTCATCAGTGCAGTATTAAATTTGTTTTTTCGCTTTAAGCATTATCCTGTTACGTAATGAAATTTGTGTGCATATTTGTATCGTCAAATGAATGTTGTCATCGTTGTTTTAATAGAGAATGAAGAGGTTGTGTCCCTGCCACATGAAAGCTGTTTGTTTGTTTGTTTGTTTGTTTAGTTCCATGCACTGTGATAGTTTCTAATACGTGTGATCCAGTCTTGTTCAGTTCTGTTATTCATATGGCAATGTACTTTTGCTCATATGGCCAAGACTTGTCTTTCTTTATCACGTAATGAGGGTATGTATATGTATGTATGTATGTCTGTGTATATATGTATGTATGTATTTATGTATGTATGTATGTATTTATGTGTGTATGTATGTATGTATGTATTTGTGGGTGTGGGTGTAAGTAATATGTAGGTAGATAGGTAGGTTCGTTAGGTTAGGTTAGATTAGGTTAGGTTAGGTTAGGTAAGGTTAGGTTAGGTTAGATTAGGTTAGGTTAGGTTAGGTAAGGTTAGGTTAGGTTAGGTTAGGTAAGGTAAGGTAGGGTAAGGTAGGGTAGGTAGGTATGTATCTGTATGTATGTATGTAGGGTAGGGTAGGGTAGGGTAGGTTAAGTTAAGTTAGGATATGTTAGGTTAGTTTTAGGCATGTATGTATGAGTGGTTAGGTTATATATGTGTACATGTATGTATGTATGTAGGTTAGGTTATGCATGTATGTATGTATGCATATGTATGTATGTAGGTTAGGTTATGCATGTATGTATGTATGCATATGTATGTATGTAGGTTAGGTTATGCATGTATGTATGTATGCATATGTATGTATGTAGGTTAGGTTATGCATGTATGTATGTATGCATATGTATGTATGTAGGTTAGGTTATGCATGTATGTATGTATGCATATGTATGTATGTAGGTTAGGTTATGCATGTATGTATGTATGCATATGTATGTATGTAGGTTAGGTTATGCATGTATGTATGTATGCATATGTATGTATGTAGGTTAGGTTATGCATGTATGTATGTATGTTAGGTTAGGTTAGGTTGGGTTAGGTTAGGTTAAGCATGTATGTATGAATAGGTTAGGTTATGTATGTATGTATATGTATTTAGGTTAGGTTAGGTGTGTATGTATGTGTATATATATATGTACACATTGGAGCACCTGGTCACAACGGGAAAGCTGGTGGGAAAGAGAGCACCAGGCAGACCCAGGGAGAAAATACTGGACGGACTTGCAGAGTGGTTGAAGATGAGGAGGGTGGAGGAGGTGCTTGAGGCAACAAGAGATAGAGACAGATGGAAGTCCATGATCGCCAGTGCCATGTGGCAGGGCACCTGATGATGATGATGATATATATGTATGTATGTATGTAGGTTGTGTATGTTTGTATGTACGTATGTGTATGTATGTATGTATGTGTACATACATATGTGTATATGTATGTATGTTATGTGGTGATGTAGTCTTTTTCCGCTTGTTTAAAGCGACACCATTTTGATGGTTTAGCTTCTGGCTCTGTGTGTGGTGATAGATAACTGTTGTGTGCGTTACAGACCTGACACAACTGTCTGTCTTCGACTATCGTCCCAAAGTATTTTTAGATCACGTACACTGAACTGTTATGTTGTTGTTTATCCGTCTTGTTAAAAATGGCAAGCGAACGATTAAGAGTGATCTGCCGTGTGTACATGTGAGTGTTTGTGGATCAAACAGACGAAGAATGCAGTCAAGATTCTCCAGAAATTACATAGATTGTTGGTAAACATGTTTGTAGAAATGGAAGTGCCACACTGATTCAGTAACAGCTAACAATATACAGCTGATATCATCATCCATCTCCATCGCCGTGGACGATGGTGGGAGCTCCACTCTTTGTCACAAAAGATCGCCAGGCGACACGCTCTCTGCTCCTGTGTATGATGTCATGGAGCCCCAGTTTGCAGGCGTCAGCGATGTTGTCCATGAAGGATTTTGCTGGCCTTCCTTCTTTTCTCTTTGCCTCCACTCTCCCCTGCAGGACTGATGTCGTCAAGTCGGTTCTTGTGTTTCTGTTCATGTGCCCGATATACTTCAGTTTTTCTTTTGTTGATCTCTGGGAGTATTTTACTTTGGACAGCTAATTCCTTTAGCACGTTTTCGTTTGTTCTTTTGTCTGTCCATTTTACTCTGAGAAGACGCCTGTAGAACCACATTTCTGCAGCTGATATCACAGAACAAAAAAGGATGTATTATATATTTGAAGAGTAGGGAGTAGTATTTTATTTATTCATCAAAAGCAACTAATTGAGAAGATAATGAATGCCTAGTGAAGGTGAAGATCACTGACAGAAGTAATGTCCAAAGATCTGCCCTCTCTTCCACATTCACAGCTATTTTTGGTCATATTTATTTTCAATTATTTGCTCTGGGAGTTGTTGTTTATTTATTCATCAAAAGCAACTGATTGAGGAGATAATGAATACCTAGTGAAGATGATCACTGACAGAAACAATGTCCAACAGATCTGCCTTCTCTTCGAAGTCCTGAGTTATTTATTGGTCTTGTTCATTTTTAATATTATTGAATACCTAGTGAAGATGAAGATCACTGACAGAAACAATGTCCAACAGATCTGCCTTCTCTTCCAAGTCCTGAGTTATTTGTTGGTCTTGTTCATTTTTAATATTATTGAATACCTAGTGAAGATGAAGATCACTGACAGAAACAATGTCCAACAGATCTGCCTTCTCTTCCAAGTCCTGAGTTATTTATTGGTCTTGTTCATTTTTAATATTATTGAATACCTAGTGAAGATGAAGATCACTGACAGAAACAATGTCCAACAGATCTGCCTTCTCTTCCAAGTCCTGAGTTATTTGTTGGTCTTGTTCATTTTTAATATTATTGAATACCTAGTGAAGATGAAGATCACTGACAGAAACAATGTCCAACAGATCTGCCTTCTCTTCGAAGTCCTGAGTTATTTATTGGTCTTGTTCATTTTTAATATTATTGAATACCTAGTGAAGATGAAGATCACTGACAGAAACAATGTCCAACAGATCTGCCTTCTCTTCAAAGTCCTGAGTTATTTATTGGTCTTGTTCATTTTTAATATTATTGAATACCTAGTGAAGATGAAGATCACTGACAGAAACAATGTCCAACAGATCTGCCTTCTCTTCAAAGTCCTGAGTTATTTGGTTGTCTGTTCATTTTATATTATTAATCCCATGAAGATGAAGATCACTGACAAAATGTCAAAATCTGCTTCTCTTCGAAGTCCTGATTATTTAGGCTTGTCATTTAATATTATTGAATACCTAGTGAAGAGAAGATCACTGACAGAAACAATGTCCAACAGATCTGCCTTCTCTTCAAAGTCCTGAGTTATTTATTGGTCTTGTTCATTTTTAATATTATTGAATACCTAGTGAAGATGAAGATCACTGACAGAAACAATGTCCAACAGATCTGCCTTCTCTTCAAAATCCTGAGTTATTTATTGGTCTTGTTCATTTTTAATATTATTGAATACCTAGTGAAGATGAAGATCACTGACAGAAACAATGTCCAACAGATCTGCCTTCTCTTCCAAGTCCTGAGTTATTTATTGGTCTTGTTCATTTTAATATTATTGAATACCTAGTGAAGATGAAGATCACTGACAGAAACAATGTCCCACAGATCTGCCTTCTCTTCCAAGTCCTGAGTTATTTGTTGGTCTTGTTCATTTTTAATATTATTGAATACCTAGTGAAGATGAAGATCACTGACAGAAACAATGTCCAACAGATCTGCCTTCTCTTCAAGTCCTGAGTTATTTATTGGTCTTGTTCATTTTTAATATTATTGAATACCTAGTGAAGATGAAGATCACTGACAGAAACAATGTCCAACAGATCTGCCTTCTCTTCAAAGTCCTGAGTTATTTATTGGTCTTGTTCATTTTTAATATTATTGAATACCTAGTGAAGATGAAGATCACTGACAGAAACAATGTCCAACAGATCTGCCTTCTCTTCGAAGTCCTGAGTTATTTATTGGTCTTGTTCATTTTTAATATTATTGAATACCTAGTGAAGATGAAGATCACTGACAGAAACAATGTCCAACAGATCTGCCTTCTCTTCCAAGTCCTGAGTTATTTGTTGGTCTTGTTCATTTTTAATATTATTGAATACCTAGTGAAGATGAAGATCACTGACAGAAACAATGTCCAACAGATCTGCCTTCTCTTCAAAGTCCTGAGTTATTTGTTGGTCTTGTTCATTTTTAATATTATTGAATACCTAGTGAAGATGAAGATCACTGACAGAAACAATGTCCAACAGATCTGCCTTCTCTTCAAAGTCCTGAGTTATTTATTGGTCTTGTTCATTTTTAATATTATTGAATACCTAGTGAAGATGAAGATCACTGACAGAAACAATGTCCAACAGATCTGCCTTCTCTTCCAAGTCCTGAGTTATTTATTGGTCTTGTTCATTTTTAATATTATTGAATACCTAGTGAAGATGAAGATCACTGACAGAAACAATGTCCAACAGATCTGTCTTCTCTTCAAGTCCTGAGTTATTTATTTGGTCTTGTTCATTTTTAATATTATTGAATACCTAGTGAAGATGAAGATCACTGACAGAAACAATGTCCAACAGATCTGCCTTCTCTTCCAAGTCCTGAGTTATTTGTTGGTCTTGTTCATTTTTAATATTATTGAATACCTAGTGAAGATGAAGATCACTGACAGAAACAATGTCCAACAGATCTGCCTTCTCTTCAAAGTCCTGAGTTATTTGATTGGTCTTGTTCATTTTTAATATTATTGAATACCTAGTGAAGATGAAGATCACTGACAGAAACAATGTCCAACAGATCTGCCTTCTCTTCAAAGTCCTGAGTTATTTGTTGGTCTTGTTCATTTTTAATATTATTGAATACCTAGTGAAGATGAAGATCACTGACAGAAACAATGTCCAACAGATCTGCCTTCTCTTCAAAGTCCTGAGTTATTTGTTGGTCTTGTTCATTTTTAATATTATTGAATACCTAGTGAAGATGAAGATCACTGACAGAAACAATGTCCAACAGATCTGCCTTCTCTTCAAAGTCCTGAGTTATTTTTGGTCTTGTTCATTTTTAATATTATTGAATACCTAGTGAAGATGAAGATCACTGACAGAAACAATGTCCAACAGATCTGCCTTCTCTTCAAAGTCCTGAGTTATTTGTTGGTCTTGTTCATTTTTAATATTATTGAATACCTAGTGAAGATGAAGATCACTGACAGAAACAATGTCCAACAGATCTGCCTTCTCTTCAAAGTCCTGAGTTATTTATTGGTCTTGTTCATTTTTAATATTATTGAATACCTAGTGAAGATGAAGATCACTGACAGAAACAATGTCCAACAGATCTGCCTTCTCTTCAAAGTCCTGAGTTATTTATTGGTCTTGTTCATTTTTAATATTATTGAATACCTAGTGAAGATGAAGATCACTGACAGAAACAAAGTCCTGAGTTATTTGTTGGTCTTGTTCATTTTTAATATTATTGAATACCTAGTGAAGATGAAGATCACTGACAGAAACAAAGTCCTGAGTTATTTGTTGGTCTTGTTCATTTTTAATATTATTGAATACCTAGTGAAGATGAAGATCACTGACAGAAACAAAGTCCTGAGTTATTTATTGATCTTGTTCATTTTTAATATTATCTCTGTTCGAGGTTTTATTTTCCTATAAATTATTTTCACCCCAACACAAATAGGTCAGTGGGGCTTGAACATCTCTTGGAAGGGGTGAGGGTGGAGGTCATCCTACTTTATTGTGCTTTATTGTGTCTCATTTCTCTGTTTTTGTTAAAGAAATATATCAGTAATTAAATATCAAAATTAAATTTGAAATGTATAAGGTATATCGTAAATAAAACATTCATCGATGCAGTTCATTTGATGTACAAATCTCAAGGTCTCCTCAGCATGTAGAGTGGATGTGCAGGTTTACAGCGTCTTCTGCAGTTATTTGGATTTCCATCACACAGCATGTGAAGACTTGAGTGCTGACACCTTGTCCATCAAACCGATACAGATGTGATGCATAACTTAAATTCAACATTTGTGTGCGTGTGCTGGTTTAGTTTTCATGATTTTTATGAATAGCATTTCTTTGGTTTGTTTTCCAGTTTTGTTTTTGTTTTGTTTGTGTAAGTGTTGTGGTGCTATTGTGAATAAAAACTCTGAAAAATGCAGACTGTGTCTCACGTGTTGTCTTGATATTTTGTATGCGAGTTTCTCCCTCTGTGGGGATGCTGGGGGCTCCTTCAGTATAAATAGTGTGCCCACCTTCTGGACATTCTGTGCTAGAAATGTCCTCTGTCACTCTCTCTGTTTCTGCCTTGTTCTTTTGCTTTCTGTCATTTCTTCGTATCATTTTCAACCTTGCTGATCCATTCACCTGCATGTGTTCAACAAAGCCTTACATACTTTCTCTTAGGATTGACAATTGGATCGATAACTGGATACATGTATTAGGTGCATTTTTGGCTCTAGGGATGCGAGATATCATCATCAAGTGCCCTGCCGCGTGGCGTTGGCGATCATGGCCCTCCATATGTATCTATCCCTTGCTGCCGCAAGCACATCTTCCACCCTCTCTGTCCTCAGACACCCTGCAAGTCCGTCCAATATTTTCTGCCTGGGTCTACCTGGTGTTCTATTTCCCTCCACCTTTCTTGTTTTGACCAAGTGCTCTAATTCCCCTTTCCTCATAAAATGGCCTATGAATGTTGCCTGTCTTTTCCTAATCTTCCTAATGAATTATCTTCTTGAGTTGCATCCATCAAGACTATCTTGTTTGTTTTCTTTGCTGTCCATGGAACGTGAGATATGCTGAAGCCATTTCCAGAAGGTGGGGATACTATTTATACTGAAAGAACCCCTGGCATCCCTACAGAAGATGGGGATATTATTTATACTGAAAGAACCCCTGGCATGCCTACAGAAGGTGGGGATATTATTTATACTGAAAGAACCCCTGGCATCCCTACAGGGGTGACATCTGGCTGGATGGGGTTGGGCATTTTAAGGAGGAATTGTCAGGTAGTGGGTTCCACCTGTTGTCTAGAGTGCAACATCTGTCTCTGCTTCCACAAGAACAGAAACTGCTTCCTGGGGTTCCACACCATCACCTGGACTGTTACCATAACCATGACAGTATCATCTCCATCTCCATAGTGACAGACTTTCCTTTCCTTTTTTTACTATTTTTTGTATTTTTTATTTTTTGGCGGAAGTATGGAGGGGGTGGGGTAAATTCTTCGTGATTTAGACTTGGTACAATACCCCTAGTTTTTTGTTTTTGTTTGTTTGTTTATTTATTTGGTCCCATTTTCAATGCCATTTTAATGGCCACAGAAGCTGGAACAGTTTTTCACAACGCAGTGATGATGATGTCGTTGAGGATGATAATCATGATGCTATGGAGTTCCATCTAGGATTGAGACTGCGTGACAGGGCTGTACTCTACGAATACTATCATAATATATCCTGGCGTCGACCAGGCCTGAGAGATACAGATACCTACAGGTGCTCGTCAGAAAATTTTAGCAACACCCTCAATGACACATCCGTGAAGTGGATGAGACTCGACTGTGTGGTCCCAGTCTTCCCAATGAACCCATAGCACGCCCAACTCTGGGTAAAAGCTGGTTAGAGCCGAAAAATCCCACAATGATTTTGAAAGGGACTGATGGCGATTGGAACCCACAACCTTCTAGTCGGTAGTCCGTAGCGCTAACCACTACACCACAGCGACTGGTTATATCCCTGGAACTTAACAAGGACTTATCAGCAACAGCAATTGTACAATGACTTTTCTTCTTCTTTCCCTTGGTTACCGCCTTCATCATAGCGAAGATTCTGTAGACTATAAGGTGGGTCTGCGTGCAGTCTTAAGTTTCCTGAGGTAGAGTTTGCTGGGTCGGGGGGTGTTGGGGGGTGGGGACAGGGGGGAGGGGTGTGGGATCAAATTTGAGATTTGAAGCCTTCCAGGGTTGGGGCTGAGGGCAACCTCAGCAGGAGGGCTATTCCAGTCGGTTACGGTCCTGGGGAAGAAAGACTTTTGTCTGTATAGCGTCCTGCAGTTGGAAAGGTGGTACGTTGCTGGGTGCGACCGTCGGTTCCTTTGGATGCAGAAGGATTTTGAGAGGGTTTGTGGCACGTGTTGATGATGAGGCTTCCATTGTGGAACTTATAGAAGTTTGTCAGCCTCGCCTTTCTCCTTCGCTCTGTGAGGGGGGACCACTGGAGAGTCTCCAGCATGTCTTGAAAATTGGACGTTTTCCGGTGTCGATGGGTGACCCAATGACCGATATATTGGGACTCTATTCAAGACCTACTGTGTCACATGTGGTATATTACCTAATTTGGGCGCCTTTTTTTTAAAGATTTATATGAAATTTGATTTGGCAACCACTTCTTACTTTACTTTGGTGTTATTTGATCCAAAAAAATTTTTTGGAATAGTTTTTTGTCCATTGGCAGGTTCTCGAGGGTTTTAAATGTTAATTTAATTTAATGAGTGTGCATGTGTGTGAGTGAGTGTGTGTGAGTGAGTGAGTGTGTGTATGTGTGTGTGTGCGTGCGTGCGTGCGTGCGTGCGTGCGTGCGTGTGTGTGTGTGTGTGTGTGTGTGTGTGTGTATGCAGTGTCGGCATTAGTGTGTGTGTGTATGCATCCACATGCATTTGTGTGTGTGTGTGTGTGTGTGTATGCAGTGTCGGCATTAGTGTGTGTGTGTGCGAGAGTGTCTGTGTGTGTATGCATCCACATGCATTCGCGCGCGCGCGTGCGTGTGTGTGTGTATGTATGCAAGTGCATTTCTGTGACATGTCAACTGTTCTTACCAACAAAGAACAGATCACACATTTACACAGATACACAGTGTTACATGCGCACAATCTCTTTTAATTACTCAAACAAACACACAGACTCTGTCCACATTTCACTCTCCACCCCATCTCCTGCACTACAAAAAGTGAGGGGAGGTAACCAACTCACTGGTTTTTAATATTCAATTTATTTCACAAAAACAATGAAGGCAACATTTATACACTACATTTTCACAAAACCTAAACTGATATATACAAAATATAAAATTATACATTAAACTATCCACCATGGTGTAGTAACCAGTTAGTGCCACAGACTATGACTGGAAAGTTGTGGATTCGAATCCCCATCAGTCCCTTCAAAAATAGTTCAGGGATTTTTCAGCTTCAGCTGACTCCTTCCCAGAGTTGAGCACGCTACGGGTGACTAAGATTACAAGCTGTGTTCCTTTCAAATTACACATCAACGTCAAGCTGATCAAATACTTGAAGCGTACTCACACACACACACACACACACACACACACACACACACACACACACACACACACACACACACACACACACAGACTCTCTCTCTCTCCTGTTTATAAAGAAAAAGGGGAAGAAAGACAGACAGACAAGACAGACTTCAATAATGTAGATGAATACAGTCACCAGAACTGCTTATTCTTATTGTTGTTTAACTCGATGACGACGCTCCTCAGCTATCCACGTCTTGACTGTGATATTATGGGTTTTTTCACCAAGACTACATGTATACTATAATAAAGGAGATTATGCTGACAGCAGAGTTTAACCTACGACCTTTTAAAACATATACAACCGGATAGGTTTATTGTCGTTGGATATTCTCCAAAAGTTTTTAAAAAGTACCAAAAACTGTGCGTCTCAAGAGTTTCAGCAGCCATTTTAGGGTGCGTCTCCAAAGAGTTAAAGCCCCATCGACTGTGTAGAGCCAAATCGGGGCTATAACCGCTTCAAATCGTACAAAACTTCAACAGGAAAAAAAAAGAAAAGAAAAGAAAATTAAGTATGCATATCAAAATTGCACACATAATCTAAGGACATGCCCCTGGTATCATTCAGTCCAATTTATAAATGTGCATGTGTGTGCATGTGTGTGCATCTATAAATGAGTATATTCATGTATGTTTATGTTTACTTTCTTAAGTGTGTGTCTCAAAGACTGAATTTATTTATCAGGTGATCTATACACTTTTCTTCCGTACATATTTTTAAGTCTACCATCACTACCACCCATCTGTAATTTCATGCTATGATCTGTTTTGTCGCACTGACACTTTGACCCCCACACCCTATCCACCAACTGCAAAAACTTAACCCTTTGAATCCCTCACCCTATCCACCAGCTTCCTGGGTGAGGGAGTCAAAGGTAAGTTTTTGTATTGCTAGCATGATTGGTAATGCAGGATGCTGGTGGACAGGCTGCGGGGGTCAAGGGGTTAATAATATGTGACCTCCCACCACGAAATCAGTCTTAACTCACAGTCAGTCGAACAGCACTAGGAGCTGAAAAGGTGACTGAGGGTCCATCTGGGGTGTTTTGACTTTTTCTCAAAATTGATTTCTGTGGACTATAATCTACCCTCACAGAAATTTTTTTTCTCAGAAAAATATAATTAATCAATTAAAAATGGTATTTTAATGCACTGATCGTGCAGAAAGAACGCATGTTCTTACCAAAAGTACTTATTTTTTGTCTCATATTGCGAACCGTAACATGTACAGGACCCCCACACGTAATATACTTCCAGAAAGCTCTTTGGTGCACCTTTCGGATAATGACAGCTAAAATTAGAAACAAACTGATTCAAAGCCACCAAATAAAGAAATCTACAGAAAATGTGGAGGAGAGTACATAAAAACTTTAGAGGCCGTTTCCTCAAAATGGCCGTCACACAACTTGATGACTTTAAACATACATAACGTCTACATTTCTTTGAGTACAAGCTTTATTCAAGTACCAAAAAAATCAGGAGAATGTACATTTTCCAGTAATATGTATATATCAAAATACCCAAAATGTTAGTTAAGACTGATTTCATGCTGGGAGGTCACGTATGTGACAATAGGTTTATGTATCAGAGTGCGTTTATCCTGCGTTAATGTTGTGACAAGGCAACCCTTCCCTCTCCAAACACCCCCCCCCCCCCTTTTTTTTTTTTTATCTACATAAACTGCAATGAGCATTTTTTGACATGGATTCTTTATTCTAAACAAATGGAACTATTATTGTTGTTATCATCATTATTACAGTCATATCCACAGTCTCTTCATTTACAAAGTTGCGGATATGCTCTCAAAATGCAGGCAAACATTAGTGCTTGGGAGCACACGCTCGTTATCACACGCACAAGTAACTGCCCAGTTAATTTGAGAAACCTGATTATATGAACAATACACAATGCGTATGTGAAACTTCCAAACAAAACAAAAACAATGAAAAAATCATGGAACATATGAACACTAGACAATGAGTATGTGAAACTTGCAAACAAAAACAAACAAATAAAAACAATGAAAAATTCATGGAATATATGAACACTAGACAATGCATATGTGAAACTTTCAAACAAAACAAAGAAACAAAAACAATGAAAAAATCATGACAGATGAACACTAGACAATGCGTATGTGAAACTTGCAAACAAAAACAAACAAATAAAAACAATGAAAAAAATTCATGGAATATATGAACACTACACAATGTGTTACCTGAAACTTACAAACAAAACAAACAAAAATGACGAAAAAATCATGGAACATAAAAACACTAGAAAATACGTATGTGAAACTTGCAAACAAAATAATAATAATTACAATATTTATATAGCGCAAAATCTTGATAAAATCAAATCTAAGCGCTGAAACAGACACACACGCACGCACGCGTACACACGCACGCGCACGCGCACACACACACACACACACAACACACACACACACACACACACACACACACACACACACACACACACACGCATGGCTATAAATGGGGAGAAAGAATAAAAGCAATGGAAAATTACAGAGAGCATATTATATACAATTATACATTACAATGTGATTCCCCTCCGAGTGGAGACAGGCTGCAGAGGGGATTGAGTGAGGTCAGGATTTTATGCAGAGGAGAAAAGGTGAGTTTTGAGAGCGGACTTGAAGGAGACAAAAGTAGGTTGTTGACGGACTGAGAGAGGAAGTTTGTTCCAGGAGAGTGGACCAGAAACAGAGAAGGCTCGTGGACCATAGGTATTGAGCTTAGTGCATGGAAAGCGAAAAGTCAGAGGATCGGAGGCAGAATGGAGGGTACGTGAGGGAACATAGATCTCAAGTAGGCTTGACAGGCAATCGGGGGCTGCGTTACTGAGGCTTTTGTAGCACATGCTGTCTAGTTTGTACTTTATGCGCTTTGATACAAGGAGCCAGTGAAGTGCCAGGAGAGGAGATATGTGGTCAGCTTTTTTCTTTTTGAGTACAAGGCGTGCAGCATTGTTTTGAATGCGCTGTAGGATGTGAATGGTGGAGGCAGGAAGACCAGACAGGAGTGAATTGCAATAGTCAATGTGAGATTTTATGAAGGAGAGAACGAGTTTTGCAAACAAACGATGAAAAAATCATGGAACATATGAACACTACACAATGCGTACATAAAACTTACAAACAAACGATGAAATAATCATGGAACATATGAACACTACACAATGCGGACATAAAACTTACAAACAAACGATGAAATAATCATGGAACATATGAACACTACACAATGCGGACATAAAACTTACAAACAAAACAAACAAACAAACAAACAAACAAAACAAACAAACAAACAAACAAAACAAACAAACAAACAAACAAACAAAACCCATGGACTGTAAGTGACGGCAACTATGGCACGACAACGTAGGGCTGGTAGGCCAACAGTTTGGACTTGTTGTGACAGGAGTGGATCCACTGGGGCCGCACAAACACCAAACCAGGGTTCTCCGTCAACGCCTGCAACACAACCAACACGAGTCACACACCGCTACCATGGCACGGCTGCATTTTCCCAGCCATTCTGACACCCTCTAGTTGAGAGCCGGCATCACCTGCAAGAGCGAATGCTACTTTTAGCCAGGCAGGGTCGACCACAGTCTTAACTCTGTAGCGCGCCTTTGTGCTCAAGCACTAGTGATAAAGAAGGAAGCTGAGTGCGCTATACACGGCAGCGGGACGGGTGAAAAGGGTGTGGGGAGTGGAAGGGAAGGGGAAAGATGCGCGCTATTAATAGCCGGCAGAGCAGAGCCACCAACTAAAGTATCTCGGATTTGTGCTCCGTGATGGCAGTTTCAATTTCAGTTTCAGTTTCTCAAGATGACGTCTCCACGCTTGGAACGAATTCCATACATATATGCACTAACGTCCCAGGTGCCACGTGTATGGTGACCATGGCACAAGCCTTAAGCCTGCACATAAACCCATGAGCTGGCCAGGTCCTGAGGCCCTACCTAGACTGTGTTTTACCTAGTCTGTATTTTATACTGGTATTTTATTAGCCTACCATTGGAATGTTGAGAGTTCCATGGACAGCAAAGAAAACAAACAAGACAGTCTTGATGGAGGCAGACACAGGTAGATCATTTATAAGGAAGATTAGGAAAAGACAGGCAACATTTATAGGCCATTTTATGAGGAAAGGGGAATTGGAGCACCTGGTCCCAACGGGAAAGCTGGAGGGAAAGAGAGCACCGGGTAGACCCAGGGAGAAGATACTTGAAGGACTTGCAGAGTGGCTGGGGACAAGGAGGGTGGAAGAGATGCTTGAGGCAACAAGTGATAGAGACAGATGGAAGTCCATAATCGCCAACGCCATGCGGCAAGGCACCTGATGATGATGATGACCACTGGAATAATCTCGGTTACATGTAAATGACATGTGTATGTGTGTATCTTACCTTCAAAAAAGGAACATCTATTTGAAGTAAATAAATAAATCATTAAAGGTCTGAATCACAACACAACTACTATACTGTATTAAAAAAACACGCCCAATGTGGGGCTTGAACCCACGACCTTGGGATTTACAGTGCCATGCTCTACCGACTGAGCTAACTGGGCTTCTTACCATGGACAGCCAGAGGGTAATCGTTCAGTACAACAGCATGAAAGGTGTTATTTTCCTGACATCATCATCATCATCATCATCATCATGTGCCCTGCTGCATGATGTTGGTGATCATGGCCCTCCATTTGTATCTATCCCTTTTTGCCGCAAGCACATCTTCCACCCTCTCTGTCCTCAGCCACCCTGCAAGTCTGTCTAGTATCTTCTCCTGGGTCTACCTGGTGCTCTCTTTCCCTCCAGCTTTCCAGTTGTGATCAGGTGCTCTAATTCCCCTTTCCTCATAAAATGGCCTATAAATGTTGCCTGTCTTTTCCTAATCTTCCTTATGAATGATCTTCTTGAGTCTGCCTCCATCAAGACTGTCTCGTTTGTTTTCTTTGCTGTCCATGGAACTCTTAACATTCTTCTTAGAAACCACATCTCGGCTGCCTCAATCTTGTTCTGGCTTTGCATGGTTTCAGTACACACACAATACTTCAACAGGAAAAAAAAAGGAAAAAGAAAATTACATACACATATTAATGCATTCACACACATAATCTAAGGACATGCCCCTGGCATTCACCACTGTCCAATTTATCGCACAAAGGATTTAAAAAACACACCTGAATACAAATTCAAACATAACTAAGGACACTAAAACATATATAAAAACAGGCCTAAATTACCTAAAATTGCTTCTGCATATCTCATTTCCTTAGAGCCAAAAATGCACTTAATACACATACCCAATCATCAATCCTAAGAGAAAGTACGTAACACTTTATAGAACACATACAGGTGAATGGACCAGCAAGGCAGACAATGATAGGAAGAAATGACAGAAAGCAAAGGAGGAAGGCAGAAACAAAGAGAGTGACAGAAAAGAAGACACGTCTAGCACAGAATTTCCAGAAGGCGGGGATACTATTTATACGGAAAGAGCCCCGGCATCCCCACAGAGGGGGGAAAGCATATCCGGTCAAACTGAGGAGAAAAGTCGAGCCCTTTATGGGAAGCGAATCCTGGCATGCGAACGTCTGAACCATTCTGCCACTCTTCTCCCTGAAAGTATTACAGTGGTGAGTGTAGCGCTTGCACTGCCCTTACCCATCATCTGTTGTACTTGACACAGTACACTGACCTCTGACACAGTACACTGACCTCTGACACAGTACACTGACCTGACACAGTACACTGACCTGACACAGAACACTGACCTCTGACACAGTACACTGACCTGACACAGTACACTGACCTGACACAGAACACTGACCTCTGACACAGTACACTGACCTCTGACACAGTACACTGACCTGACACAGTACACTGACCTCTGACACAGTACAGACCTGACAGTACACTGACCTGACACAATACACTGACCTCTGACACAGTACACTGACCTGACACTGACCTGACACAGTACACTGACCTCTGACACAGTACACTGACCTGACACAGTATACTGACCTGACACAGAACACTGACCTCTGACACAGTACACTGACCTGACAGTACACTGACCTGACACAGTACACTGACCTCTTGACACAGTACACTGACCTGACAGTACACTGACCTCTGACACAGTACACTGACCTGACACAGTACACTGACCTCTGACACAGTACACTGACCTGACACAGTACACTGACCTCTGACAGTACACTGACACAGTACACTGACCTCTGGTACAGTACACTGATCTCTGACAGTACACTGACCTCTGACACAGTACACTGACTTGACACAGTACACTGACATCTGACACAGTACTCTGACACAGTACACTGACCTCTGACACAGTACACTGACCTGACACAGTACACTGACCTCTGACACAGTACACTGACCTCTGACACAGTACACTGACCTGACACAGTACACTGACCTGACACAGTACACTGACCTCTGACACAGTACACTGACCTGACACAGTACACTGACCTCTGACAGTACACTGACCTGACAGTACACTGACCTCTGACAGTACACTGACCTGACACAGTACACTGACCTCTGACAGTACACTGACCTGACACAGTACACTGACCCCTGACACAGTACACTGACCTCTGACACAGTACACTGACCTGACACAGTACACTGACCTGACACAGTACACTGACCTGACACAGTACACTGACCTCTGACCTGACACAGTAACTGACCTCTGACAGTACACTGACCTCTGACAGTACACTGACCTCTGACACAGTACACTGATCTCTGACAGTACACTGACCTGACACAGTACACTGACCTCTGACACAGTACACTGACCTGACACAGTACACTGACCTCTGACAGTACACTGACCTGACACAGTACACTGACTCCTGACACAGTACACTGACCTCTGACACAGTACACTGACCTGACACAGTACACTGACCTGACACAGTACACTGACCTGACACAGTACACTGACCTCTGACCTGACACAGTAACTGACCTCTGACAGTACACTGACCTCTGACAGTACACTGACCTCTGACACAGTACACTGACCTCTGACACAGTACACTGACCTCTGACACAGTACACTGACCTGACACAGTACACTGACCTGACACAGTACACTGACACCGTACACTGACCTCTGACACAGTACACTGACCTGACACAGTACACTGACCTCTGACACAGTACACTGACCTGACACAGTACACTGACCTCTGACACAGTACACTGACCTCTGACAGTACACTTACCTGACACAGTACACTGACCCCTGACACAGTACACTGACCTCTGACACAGTACACTGACCTCTGACACGGTACATTGACCTCTGACAAGTACACTGACCTGTGACACAGTACACTGACCTCTGACAAGTACACTGACCTCTGACACAGTACACTGACCTGTTCAAAATTGTCGTCCCAGCGAGAGGCGGTCACCACATACTTCACTCTGTCTGTCATGTATTCTTCCAGTACCCTGCACAGAGAAAATAAAATGCACTGAAAAAGAAACTTCTGTCACCTCCACCGACTACAGCAAAGCATCTGACAGCGTCATTCAACTCCACCCATTCAACACAATGGTCAAAATGGGCTTTCCCAAACACCTCATCGCATTAATTGCCTCATTATATACAGACCAAAAGGCTACAGTTAGATGGAACAATCAGTAATGTTAGTTCTTCAACATCCACAGGGAGTTAGACAAGGTTGTGTCCTCTCACTCTATCTCTTTAACATCTACATGGAACAAGTCATGAGAGATGCTGATGTAGAAATACATGCAATATTTCTACTTTCTTATGATAAATGTATGAAATGTCTCGGACGGAACAGCTAACACCAAAACTTGGCAGAACTAATCTTCGTTATCATGCCCTTTTAACCCTCTTGTATCTGTATTCTAGAGCTGAACTGCCCCTAGGTTTTGAATTCTTTCAAGTTTTTGCCCCCAAAATAGGGTTTCTCTGTTCATGAGTACACTGTGAGCATGTCTGATCAGATATAAAGCTAGAAATTTGTCAGGTGTCGGTAAACATGCTTTACTTGGACATGAAAGTATGTCTTTCTAACCACTGCCTGTCGTGTCACTGTCACCAAAGATGTCACCAAACATGAATAAATACGTGACACATATATATGAGAACAAGAGAAGCACACCTATACGTGACCACAGCATATACAGATGAGTAATGAATTAGAGTATGGTGTAGCTAAAGTGTCTAACAGCATTTCCATGTGATAGTACTCACAGTGGTCACCAAATGTCACCAAGTTCTCCTCAGGTATTTACACAGTTTGTTCTGGTAGTTTTTTCACTATTTTTCTTTCCACAACAAAACCACATTCAATGTTCATACTACAGTTTACTAATTGTCAGTATAAAAACAAAAAAATAATCTAAAGGTTTGGCATCAGCTGGCAGTATACAAGTTGGTCCGACCCAGAGATCAAATTTCTTTACTGTCAGCAGAACCAGTGCTGGGTGCCACGTTCACTGGAATGCGGTCAGCGGCGCGTTATCTTCTGTGTCGGTCTGCTCTCCTAAATCACAGTTTTCATCATCTTCCCCCTCACAAACCTCAATATCTGACTCAGCTATATCTTCGTGTTTTTCTAATTCACGAACAGTAGTATTTAATTCCTCCTCTGAATAATCCGGAGAATCATCTGTATCCTGAAAACCGTCTGCTACAAAGGGCATCGCCATTTTTCCACACACTACGCGGAATGAATTAAAATACCCCCATCATTCTTTTACACGCTTGGTCTTTAGAGAATGGATGTGTGTGTAGTTCTAATTTTACCAAGATCATCTCATTGGATGACAACTAGGTTGCCAGTGTGAGAAACATGTGGTCAGTATGTCATCAAAATAGCCTATGAACGTGGCTGACTTTTACAGACGGGTGCCACCATAACAAAGCTAAAAAGGTTAAAAGTGTAGCGTTATCTCAACAACAACACCCAACTGTTAACGAAAAAAATGTTTAAAAAAAACAACCCTCACCCGTCATACGCTGCGATATAGCGAGTCAGTAAACGGCGCTCAGCAGGATCAAAGTCTCCGTAAAAGAAGAAATGTTTCCCAGCAAAGAAATCCGGAAGATCAGGCAGACCTGAATCAGCGCTGTCTGCATCCATATCCACAACGTTGTTCTTGCCAGGTTCATCTTCATCGGTAGAATCAGCAAAGAGATCCAAAGCTGGGTCACGGTCAACGTCCTTCACCTCTGGTTTGGTGTCCTTCACCCCTGCTTTGCCCTTGACCGGCTTTTTGCCCTTTGTGTGTGGCTCATCCTCTGGCTCCTTCTTAGGCTTGGTTTTCTCTGTGGCTCTGTTGGTAAGAAACACATTACTGTTATGCTTTTGTTTAGGCCAGGCTTTCCCTCTTTTTTAGTTTTTATTTTTTTACATTGATATTACGTATGTGGTGTTATCAGAGACTACTATATGTCAAATGGACAGAAAGAAGAAGTAATGAAAGTGTCCAGGAAGAATCTGATATCACCAGAAAACTACCAGCAGACATCAACAAGAGAAGATAAAACACACAGGCCATGTGTCACACAGCAAGAACACGAACCTTGTGGCAACCATCTTTCAAGGACGAACAGCAAAAAGGAAGAGAGGCACAGAATTTCCAGAAAGTGGGGATACCATTTATACTGAAAAAGTTCCCGGCATCCTCATGGGGGCGTCAAATCTTTCACTAACCAACCTTTTCTGCATAAAGAAATTTTAAAGCAAACCGTTTTCCTGTCGTTGTTTTTAACATACACTGGTGTACTTTACAGTTTTGAACAAAAGTTACTTTACAAGTCTGGTGATAAGACAGCACACGTATTGTTTCCATGGTAATGCGAAAATAAGAAATTCATCTCTACTGACAAAACTGAAAAGCATCAACAGACACTGACACATCTATGTACAACGAAATGAACAATCATACAGTGGATGAAACAGTTCGAAGAATTGATCAACCAACTAGAAAGGCTCAATATTGATGGAAAAGATCTAATAATAATTAGAAATATAAACTGGGAACAAACAGCTGCAATGAGAATAGAAAACAATATAAGCTCTTTCCAAAACATCATAAGAGGGGGGGGACAGGCAGGGTTGTATTCTGTCACCAGATTTGCTTTCATTTTACAGCGAAAACATCATGAAAAACCCCGGGATAAAGGTTGGAGGAAGAATGATAAACAACATTCGTTATGTAAATGACACCATGTTAATTGCAGAAAATTAAAAAGACCTACAAAACCTTGTGAATACAATAGAAATAGAAACAAAACTACAGGGCTGGAGCTAAATAGCAAGAAGACTGAAATAATAATTAATAATAATTACAATATTTATATAGCGCAAAATCTTGATAAAATCAAATCTAAGCGCTGAAACACACACACACACACGCACGCACACACACGCACGCACGCACGCACACGCACGCACGCACGCACACACACGCACCCACGCACACACACACCACACACACACACACACACACACACACACACACACACACACACACACACACGGCTATAAATGGGGAGAAAGAATAAAAGCAATGGAAAATTACAGAGAGCATATTATATACAATTATATATTGCAATGTGATTCCCCTCCGAGTGGAGACAGGCTGCAGAGGGGATTGAGTGAGGTCAGGATTTTATGCAGAGGAGAAAAGGTGAGTTTTGAGAGCGGACTTGAAGGAGACAAAAGTAGGTTGCTGACGGACTGAGAGAGGAAGTTTGTTCCAGGAGAGCGGACCAGAAACAGAGAAGGCTCGTGGATCATAGGTATTGAGCTTAGTGCGTGGAAAGCGAAAAGTCAGAGGATTGGAGGCAGAGCGGAGGGTACGTGAGGGAACATAGATCTCAAGTAGGCTTGACAGGTAATTGGGGGCTACATTATTGAGGCTTTTGTAGCACATGGTGTCTAGTTTGTACTGTATGCGCTTTGATACAGGGAGTCAGTGAAATTGTGCCAGGAGAGGAGATATGTGGTCAGCTTTTTTCTTTTTGAGTACAAGGTGTGCAGCATTGTTTTGAATGCGCTGTAGGATGTGAGTGGTGGAGGCAGGAAGACCAGACAGGAGTGAACTGCAATAGTCAATGCGAGACATTATGAAGGAGAGAACGAGTTTTGCAGTTGTTTCCACAGAGAGATACTTCCTGATCATGGTAATCAGTAAAAAACAAGAATGTTATATAGAACCGACACTGTTGTATGGTTGTGAGGCATGGACAGTCAACATGCAAAGTCAGAACAACATTGAGGAAATTGAAATGTGGTTTCTAAGAAGAATGTTGAGAGTTCCTTGGACAGCAAAGAAAACAAACGAGACAGTCTTGAATGAGGCAGACACAAGAAGATCATTAATAAAGAAGATTAGGAAAAGACAAGCAACATTTATAGGCCGTTTTATAAGGAAAGGGGGAATTTGAGCACCTGGTCACAACAGGAAAGCTGGAGGCAAAGAGAACACCAGGCAGAACCAGAGAGAAACTACTGGACGGACTTGCAGGGTGGCTGAGGACAGAGAGGGTGGGAGATGTACTTGCAGCAACAGGGGATAGATTCGTGTAGAGGGCCATAACTGCCAACACCTTGCGGCAGGGCACATGATAATGATGACACAGTTTGGTGATAGATCTGTATTCTACAACACTTTGTTGTGTTCCGTCTGCCGTATCGCTTATGTGGGTGCAGACGTTAAACTCCAAACAAACAAACCAACAAAAAAAAAGAAGAAAAAAAAGATCTGCATTCTCATCAAGTCTTGCATTTCCTAAAAGTGTTTTCGGTATCATGAAGCTGCATATACACAAAAATATGTATGTAAATAAATACACACATACATATGCATGAAAAACAGGTAAACATCATGCACCCCATCCACCATACACACAATACAAAATGTAAATATTTCACCCTCTCCCACATCCCTCTCCCCCCCCCCCCCCATCCCCCCCAATCCATTTCAGTCACTGCTGGTGTACATACCGTCTGATCTCTTCGTCGGTATCATCAGCTGAATCGGTATTCCCACCGTACTTGTCATCTGCAACACAATTGGTCAATCGAATCAGTTAACCAAAATTCATACTACTCTCAAAGAAAGCAATGTGATGCACACACACACACACACACACACATACACACACACACACACACACACACACACACACACATACACACACACACATACACACACACACACACACACACACACACATACACACACACACACACACACACACACACATACACACACACACACACACACACACATACACACACACACACACACACACACACACATACACACACACACATACACACACACACACACACACACACACACACACACACACATACACACACACACACACACACACACATACACACACACACACACACACACACACACACACACACACACACACACATACACACATACACACACACATACACACACACACACACACACACACACATACACACACACACACACATACACACACACACACACACACACACACACACATACACACACACATACACACACACACATCTCACCTGTCTCACCTGTCGGCGTCACCGGGAACAGTGTTGGCCGCTGCACATGATGTCCTCACAAGTTGCCTCCAGCACTCTCGATCTTGGCTAAGTCTGACCACCTCCTGGAGTTTCTTGCCACTGATGTTTGTGATGTTTCTAGCAAGTGATGCAGGTGGCCGTCCTCTGTTTCTCTTTCCTTCCACTTTACCTTGGAGGACAGTGGACATCAAGTCTGTTCTCTCATTACGGATTGCGTGTCCAACATATTTCAGTTTCCTCCGTTGTATGAGTACTAGAAGCTTGCGTGTAGTACCCAACTCATTCAGTATGCTTTCATTTGAGCGCCTATCCGTCCATTTGACCCTCAGCAGTCTTCGGTAAAACCACAGCTCTGCTGCTTCCACTCGTCTTTCATCCTCTTTCTTCATTGTCCATGCCTCGCAGCCGTATAACATCACTGGCCAGACAAGACATTTTAAGAGTTTTATCTTAAGGTCTGCTGTTATGCTGTGGTCTTTCCAAATATTGTTCAATTGAACCATACTGTTCTTGGCCATTCCAATTCTCATCTTTATGTCTTTTGAGCATGTTCCATCGTGTGTCTTGACTGAACCTAAATATCTAAAGTCCTTGACATTTTCTAGAGGGACTTGGTTTAGCATGATCTGGTCCTGTCTAGTGTTATATTTGCCTGCAACATGCATAACCTTTGTCTTCTTTGAATTTAAGTCCAGCCCAGCTGCCTTTCCAACCCGGTCTACCCTGTACAGGATCCTCCTAGAGCCTGTAATGTTGTCTGCCAGTAATCCTGTGTCATCTGCGTAGCGTAAATTTGACAGGTTTCTACCACCAATATTTACTCCCATGTCTTCTATGTCTGCTTCTCTCATGATATGTTCAGTGTATATGCTGAAGAGATGTGGAGACAGGATGCAACCTTGCCTTACCCCTTTAGTGATGTTAAAAAATTTGCAGTTTTGATTATTCCATCTGATTGTTGCTTTTTGATCATTATATAATGAAGCTATGAGGGAAACCAGATGTCTTGGAAAACCCATTTTGATCATGAAGTGGAAAAGACTTTGGTGAATCACGCTATCAAATGCTTTGCTGTAGTCAATGAAAACGATGAACATCTCTTGGTCTGTGTTTCTAATCTTTTCTATCAATAACTGGAGTACAAACAGCATATCTATTGTTCCCCTGTTTTTCCTATAGCCTGCCTGACAGTCGGATAGCTCTTCCTCTACTTTTGGCTTTAACCTGTTTAAAATTATTATCAGCAGTATTTTACTGGCATGACTGATCAGTGCAATTGTTCTATAATTGTTGCAGTCTTTGACATTTCCACTCTTATGTAACATGACAAATTCTTGGAGCTTCCAGTCTGTAGGCCACTGACAAGTCTTCCATATCTTGCAGCATAAGTGATGCATTACTTTGAGTCCACCATCACCTGAGTGTTTCAACAACTCTCCAGGAATATTGTCAAGACCAGGAGACTTTCTGCATTTTAGATCTTTAATGGCAGATTCAACTTCGCTGAGCAGAGGTTCAGGTTCCGTATCTCCAGGGATCAATTCCAAATTTGGCTCTAAATTATTTTCATGGCTGTCAGGCTTGCCAAAAAGTGATGTGCCATATTCGTTCCACCTATCCAAGACATCATCTGGTTCAGTCAGAGTGTGACCATCCTTGTTGTTGATGCATTGGTTTGTTGCTTTGAAATTTGTTTTTTTCACTTTTTTTATTTGTTTGAAGAGCTCCCTCGACTTCCTGTTTTCGTTGTGTTCATTGATTTTACTGCATTCTTGTGCCAGCCAATTTGCTTTGTCTCTTCTGACTTTACTTTTTATTTCCCTTTTCAGTGCTGAGTATTTTTCCCGCTCTCCCTGCTTTCGAGCTTGACTTTTCTTTTCTGCCAGATCTATCACTTCCTGACTTATGTAGGGCTTAGCTTTTTTCCTTTTTTCTTCTTTTCCTAGTTTTTCTTCAGAGATTTTGGTCAGTGTGTTTTTTATGTCTGTCCAGATTTCATCAGGATATGAGTCATTTTCATCCCAAACTTCAAGTAACTTTAAGAAACGATTACTTGTTTCTATACTGAATTCTAACGCCAGCTCAGGGTTTTCTAATTTTGATATGTCGAACTTTGGCGTAGTTTTGGTTTTAGGCTTCTTCAATATTTTCATTCTTAATTTGGTTGTCACAAGAATGTGATCCGTGTCGCAGTCTGTTCCAGGCTTTGTTTTTGCATTGAGGACAGTTGATTTCCAGGATCTGTCAATGATAATATAATCAATCTGATTACGACACCTGTCTCCTGGAGAGATCCATGTGTATCTTCTGCGCAGTGGTTGTTGGAAGAAAGTATTTGTGATGTTCATCTCATTTGCCTGACAAAACAGAGCCAGCATGTCACCTCTCTCATTTCGTTCTCCTAAACCATATGGTCCTATTCCACATTCTGTGTCAGCCCCCTCTCCAACTTTAGCGTTGAAGTCACCCATCACAATGCATATTTCCTGTGATTTTGCATTTTTGAGGAGTTTCTACATGTCCGCTTCCAATAACCTCCGTCGGGTAATCCATTACCGTCATCACAGCTACCTTTCACAGACACGGACTCTCCCTCCCCAGTAGCCATTGAGTTCAGGTCCCCCCTGGGGGACTCAGAGGACACAGAACTATAACGTTTTCCATTTTGTAAGTTCATCATATGCAATGATTAGCAAAAGTACAAGCAAGTAGTTTGCGGGTGCCTTCTTGCCGCGCAGTGCACTTACAGTGCTGAGATCCTGACCATTGTTCCTTCGAAGAAATCATCTGCTCACGACATTGAAAAAGAAGCCATATATGAAAAGTGTATCTTCTTTACCCTCTTTTTCACCCATCCCCTGCTGCCAGGACTTGTTTGTATGCACCCCTTAGTCTGGCCCCTCCCCCAGCGACCTGTCCGGCTTGCTTGAAGCTGCCAGGGCCCACGAAGTCCCCGCCGGCATAGCTCCTGGGATCGTAAGGACACACAAGCTCCCCCGCCACAACAAGGCTGATGCAATTGGAGGGAGACACACACATACACACACACATACACACACACACACACACACACACACACACACACACACACACACATACACACACACACACACACACACACACACACACACACACACATACACACACAAACACACACATGTGTATGTGTGTGTGTGCGTGTGTGTGCATGTGTGCGTATGTGTATGTTCAGCGCTTAGATTTGATTTTTATCAAGATTTTGCTCAATATAAATATTGTAATTATTATTACTATTAAGCAAGTAATTTATATACACTGGAGTCAGATTTCAAGAAAAACTCTTTGGTGAGTACTTTTCTAATGAATGCTGCAACAAACATTAAACAACAACCTACACTGAACAGCTTCAAGGTTCTTTGCAGTTTTCTGCCTCGTCTGGTGCTACTTTGACTTAAAATGGTCAGAAAGTTTGTGGATGCCTGCTCAACTATAGTTACTTTAATTGACTTCACAGCGGCACAAGACACAGTAGGCTATGCCAGCCTCTGCTATTTTTGAAAGCCATGTGTTCATTTCCTTGACATCAATTCTTCGTGAAATCCACTCCCAACATCGCTTATTTTTGCAGTCTTTGTCAATCATATTTGCTGCAGCAGACCCTCTCTCCAGAATATCGCCTCGAGACATGGTCACATTCTTCAATTTGACAAGTTCTGCAATCGGTTCTGAAAACAAGCCACGCATGACAAACAAAAAACACCGGAAGTAACTTTAGCAGAAAATGATACCGGATTTATCCCCCTTTCCGAAGTTTCATCGTCTGCTTCAAGAGATCAACAGACTGACAAACAGCTGTTTCGCAGAAGAAGAAAAAATCATCAGTTGAATTTGTGTATTTTCTCAGAAAGCACTTTTTTTTCTCGGAAGCAGCCTGTGGATTTTCTCGGATTTCCGAGAAAAATCGGAAAACTGTGAGCCCTGAATAAACCTAAACACAAACAAAATCAACAAAAAATGGCGACACACTCTATGTACCTGCATATAAGAAGCAGAGATCAGCCTTACACTGTTACACAACCAGGCAGAAAGACATAATCTCAGCATCAGATTGCTCGAAAACTGAACACAAAACATGTACACAAACTTTTAAATTATTTTTTTTAAGAGTCATCGCACTCAGGAAGGTTGCCTTTGTGCTCACCTTTTTTTTCTTTTATCATCCCATTTTCTACACCACCTTAATGGCCACAGAAACTGGCACTGTTTTGATAATGCAATGATGATGATAATAATGATGCTATGGAGTTCCATCTAGGATTGAGACTGTGTGACAGGGCTGTACTCTACGTTTACTATCATAATATATCCTGGCGTCAACCAGGCCCGAGAGATACAGACACCTGCGGTGCTGGTCAGAAGATTTGAACAACACCCGCAATGACGCATCCGTGAAGTGGATGAGACTCAACTGTGTGGTTCCAGTCTTCCCAATGAGCCCACAGCACGCCCAACTCTGGGTAGGAGCCGGTCAGAGTCGAAAAATCCCACAGTGGTTTTTAAAGGGACTGATGGGGATTTGAACCCACAACCTTCCATTCGGTAGTCTGTTGCACTAACCACTACACCACGGTGACTAGTTCATGTACACGAACTTGATGCTAACTCGTTGGCGATGCTCTGCAGATCAGTCTCTTGACTGTGACGCTCCGCAGCCGAAGCTGCAAAGGATGTTATGATTTTTTTTTATCGAGACAATTTGCATGCTATACTATAGTATGGGAGATTATGCTGAAAGCACAGTTTAACCACTTTTCTAAGTAGATTTCTTTCCCTTTGATCGTAGCAGACTGTTGGAAATCTATTTTTGGCTTGTTTTCGTGGTACCCGAAACAGAAATTCTGAAGAGTCAAAAGACTCAACGCCTGTATTTAATCATTTTTGGGACAAAAAATTCATAAAAGCAGAAGTCATAGTGACTTCCAGTGAAGAATGTATATCCTGTGACATGTTAAGTGCAGTTTTGTGACATGGATATTTAATGGATTACAAGCAGCAGTTTGATAAGTCATGTGTGTGTACATCCGGAACTTTTCTTTTTTTCTGCTATTTGTATGCCTTTTTCAATGGTAAACCAGAAAACAATGAAATCATGCATACACAAGTGGTCTGCACAGTTACAAAGTAGACATAAAGACTTTTTTAAACATATATAACATGATAGGTTTATTTTCATCAGTTATTCTCCATGATTTTTTAAAAAGTACCCAAAACTGTGCATCTTGAGAGTTTCAGCAGCCATTTTAGGGCGCGTCTCCAAAGAGTTAACACATTCCCTACCGCGTCACGAGATCCTCGTGGCTCAACTTTCTCTTTCCGCGGACTGCATCACGAGGATTTTGTGCCCTGAACCGAAGTTTCAGTTTCAAGTATATGAATAGAAAATGACCACATTGCTGACGTGAATCCTTTTCTGGCAAAGGGAGTATACTCCTGTCATTTCCTTTCTGCGTTTACACGACGTTTGAAGCGGCAAAAATGGCAAAAAAAACAGGCGTAATTTGAGTGTTTCTGAAGTCTCTCTCCTAACATTACTTGGTCAATAGTTAGTACAGTGACCTGTTTTCTTGGTAGGAAAAGGGTTACTAAACATCTCACTGCATACATGGACATGCAGTAAAACGAGTAGAGAACACAGAGATACTGTACATACCATCAGGCTCTACCTGGATCTTTTTCTTTGACACCTGTG